>JABGLZ010000591.1:106246-178286 GCA_014705045.1 Colletotrichum theobromicola | reverse complement strand
GGAGTGGGCTGTTGGACGGAAGAGGAGGCGGCGGGAGAGGGTTGGGTTTGGGGTGAAGAAGGCTGGGGAGGAGAAGAAGGGTGCCGAGAATGAGGTGAAGAAGGGTGATGAGGGGAAGAAGGGTGATGAGGGCAAGGGGGGTGAGGTGAAGGAGGCGGAGAAGGCGAAGGAGAGTGTGCCTGCGCCGGTGAAGCCCAAGATGGGACTGGTTGCGTACGGATCGGATTCGGATGATGAGTGATACTAGAGGATTCTCAGATAGGGGGCCGAGAGAGGGAGGTTGAAGAGGAGTGTACATTGGAATTTCATCAAGCGGAGGCTTGCTTGGCTGAGCCAATATCTATCATGATGCCTCCCGCGCGCCTTAACTTTCCATGCAGTAGGATTACAGAAAATACGCCCCGACCACCGCGGGGGGATATAGTATACAACCACCTGTTTTTTCGTACTCCCATCTATTGGCCTCGGTATAACGCATACAGACCTCAGATGCTTCACTCGTCATCCACGTTTCCCACATTCGGGCCCTTCCTCTCGGTTCCCCTGACGGTCTCCCACGTCCAGTTCCCCAGCGCGCGGAGGTTGCTCTTGATCCAGCCCTCGACCTCCGTCTCGGGCACCTCGATGGCGCGCGCGCGCTCCTCGACCTCTGGCGGGATCTCGAAGCGGCGCATGCGCTCCGCGATGCTCGGGTGGATGGTGCTGGGGGTCGTCCAGATGCGCTCGGTGGAGAGCTCGGCGCGCTCCTCGTCGTCGCGGGCGTCTTCGGGCTTCTTGTAGGCGCTCTTGGCCCAGTCGCGCTCCTCGTGCGCGAGGACCTGCTGCTGCTCCCAGGGCCCCCAGGTGTCGTCCGGGGGTTGGTTGAAGTGGTACTCGCGCGCGCGGGCGTAGCAGACGGCGGCGACTTGGCGGCCGATGTCGTCGGCGAGGCGGCGGCGGTTGAGGTAGCGGCCTAGGCGGGTGAAGGTGCCGGAGAAGCCGAGGAGGTGGGGGAAGGGGATGGGTTCCGAGGGGGAGAACTCGGAGGGGGTGGAGGGGGGGAGCCGGGCCTCAAAGTAGTCGTCAGGGGTGTTGTAGGGGATGGGTTGAGGCGGGCGGGCGGGTTTCTTTTCTTCTTCTTCCGGCTTTGGTTGTTCCTCCTCCGTCTTGGGCGTCTCCCCGTCGGTGGTGGTAGCGGCGGATGTGTCGTCGGGTTTGGGGGTCTTCTCCTCTTCGGGCTTCGGCGGCGGGTCGAGGGGCCCGAGCCAGCCCTCGTGCAGGCCGCGGAGGTACTCCTTCCACGCGTGGCGGCCGATGATGATGTCGCCGCCGGGGCCGTCGTACTCGGGCACGCCGTTCTTCTGGCGCATGGCGTCGCGGATGTTCTCCTCGGTGGGCAGCAGCTCGACGTCCGGGCGCTCCTCCCTGGAGCGCCTTCGGCGGATCTTCTCCGCGACGGCGGCGCGGACGTCGCCCTGCTGCCGTCCCTGGACGAACTCCCAGTCGAGCCCCGAGGCGGCGAGGATGGGCTTGACGTACTCGAGGAAGTGGTCCTGGGCGACGCGCAGGCCGTCGCCGGGGGGTGCCTCGATGAGAACGGTCAGGCGGCGGGGCAGCTGGGAGGGGTTGGTGATGGGCTCGGAGGCGAGGGGCGCGACGGCGCGAGCCCAGCGGGCGGTGGCGCGCTTCTTCTCGCGCTTGTCGTAGATGACGGCGCCGGAGAAGGCGGCTGTAAGGGAGAGGAAGATCATCCAGTTGCGGGAGGGGAGGCGTTTGGGCGGGCCGCGGAGGCCGAGCATCTGCCAGACGGGGTTCGGTTTCGGGGCTTTATAGGCTTCGGCGACGGAGGGGCCAGCGGCGGCGGCGGTGGTGGTTGTGTTGGTGGGAGTCGGTTGTGAGGGAGGGGTTGTGGTCGAGGGCGCGGGGGGAGGGGCCTGGAGCAATGTTAGTGATGCGATGTTCGCGATGATGGCGGGCGAGGGGTGAATACCTCTGAAGGCGTGGGCGGCTTGGAGTCCGCCATGCTGGGCGGTTTCTCAGTGAAAACGAATAATTATGCGGCGATTCTGGGTCAAACAGCGTGGACACGAAAGAAATTTGGACGCGGAGGGGCCGTTCGCAATGAGCACGAGGCGATTCTACCTCGGGCGGGACGAAGTGAGGTTTTTCGAAATTTTGTTCGCGATAAGAGCTTCGCCGAATTATCGGATCTACCCGTCCCAAAAGGGCAAGGTGGACTTTTACTGCCCACCGCCTTCTACATACGGACTAGAGCCCGTGCTCAAAACGCACTACAAGCTGTCACTGGAGAGCCCGCCGCTGTTTGGTTCCTCGCTGGAGACTTGCAAGCACAAACTCAATTGGCAGGGGAGTCTTGTCCAGCTCGGGCTTCTACGACGAGGACGAGGACGCGGACCGACAGGCGCCTTGCACCGGCACCCCGTCCGAAGATTTCATGCCCTTCTGTTTGTTTTTCTTTCGAGTGCACCCGAAAGGCTGAAGCACGCAGCTCCGTGATCGGGACGTTTTCTTGGATTGTCAGAGACGGGGGGTCCACCGCGGGAGGACATTTGTTAGCGTCGTCACCCTGACTGGCAGATCTGGATTGCATGATCGGCCATTCTGCAGCACGACGACTTAAAAGTCGCGATGGCAGGAGGACGCGTTACGGAAGATGGCTTGACGGGTTGTCATTGGGCATGCAGCCTGGAAGATGGGGAGGCATGGATGCGAATTAGGTGTAAGCACACAGGGCATCACTTGAGCCTACCACACGAGTCTTGATGTCAATGTTGTTCAACGTGCCTCGTCAGCTTTTTTGTTGGACTCTGCTTGGTGCGGCGTGGCGGTGCAGACGGCCTTCTAACACTGGCGGGAGATCTTCCCATACGAGATTCGAACTAAAGGAGGAGTGGCACTCTTCGTAAACGTAGATCATGAGCTATCCACGGGTCGTGAGTGGCTGCTGCGTAGTATGTATAATCCCAGTCGAGGTATGGCTCTCTAGCGGGAACACAGGCGATGCTGAAACACAGGCGAGCAAGCAGAGACGGTGAGCCACACTATACGTGCGGTCATACACAAAAGACCGGGGCAGGTGCTTTTTTTTTGACGGGCGATGTCGAGCAGCAGCGTGATTCAACAAGGCACAGAGTGCGACGCTGCCATGTGCCACGGACAAGCTTGTGTGGTGGCGGGTGGAACGAGGGCCGGCCCCATGCCTCTCTGCACGGGGAAGCGCAGCGCGGGATAGAGATGATGCTATTTTATCTTGGAGCTGGATACTGGGAGGGTTCTACGACGTCGTGTTGGTGCTTGGCCCGTTGCAACGCGTGATGCTTGGTGCCGCGGAGGAGCCAGGCTGCCGGGTGTCGTCAAGTCGTGTGCCGTGTGTGAGTGTGTGTACGGGTGTGCGGCCGCGTCGCGGTTTTGGCATAGAAGAAGCTAGAACAATGCGGGTAGCGGAGGGTATGGGATGACGACGGCAATGCGATGGGCTGCATCAGGTGGAGGGTCAAAGTGACGTGGGCCTGTTTTCTTCGCAACGGAGAGACGAGATGGAAGGGCCCGTCGGAGAGATGAACCGGCGAGGAGGGATAGCCATGCTTTTGGCTGCGAGTATGGCAGAGTGTCAATGCCCTTTCTGCACTTGCTTGTTCTGGGTGGCAGGTGAAGTTGGGCTCCCCCCCAAATACTGGAATGGGGGGAGGGTAAGGTTGTTTACGGTGATCTGAACTCGAGGTCCGGATGGCTTGTCCGGTTGAGTGTGAGTGCAAGGCAGAGGCAGTGAATGGTGTGTACGTGCGGGAGGAGGTTGACGGGTATGGCAGGTGGAGGCAGACAAAGGTAAGTACAGCATAGCATCCGTAGGTAGGGAAGGGGGAATTCGGCAAGATGCCGAAACGATGTTGCACGCTTAGAGGTGGAAAGCCAATCGCAGAGGTGGCAGGAGATGTTGGCGATGATGATGTTGGTTGCACCGGCAGTCGTTGTTGGCGTCTACAACATGTTGCTTTTTCTTTTCATCGGATGGACGGTTCCGGTGAGGGGGCTCGTCTGTCAAGTTAAGGTGGCTTAAGTTACGGTAGCCCAAAGTAAGGCACCTTTAACTTAGGCGGATGGTGCGAGTGAGTTCAAGGTCGCGGCGTAACCATGGCAGTTGATTTTGACTCTGACGAGCAAAAGTCAAGGTATCATCCGTACGCAGTGCTATGTAGTGTGGGAAGACGAGGTTGGTGTTGGCTTACATGGTACACGTATTCCGGACCCGGATACTCGGTTGATTGGTAGCTGAAGAGTCGGTGAAGGGGGGCCGCCACAGGGAGCAAGCAGTGGTGGAGGATGTGAAGGAGGAGGTCGGGGTTGAGTTAAGCGAAGCGATTGGAAGAGGCTTGCATTGCTGTGCAGACTCAGTGAATTGTTGGACTTGGAACCTCACAGGCACTTCATAGTTGAAGCCCAGGCCAGTGCCCCTCCACGCCCCGCACATGTGGGCCAAAGACGGCTGTCGGTGCGAAGGGGAGACTGACACTGGAATCTAGATGCAAGATTGGGAGTATCACGGGTAGCGGAATGAAGAACAGGGTGTTTGGCAAAGTGTGTTTCATGGATGGGCAAAACATGCGAAAGGCGGATAATAGAGCAGATGAAGCCCCGTCGTGGTAATATTCTTCACTGGGCAGCAGGAGGTGCAGCGGGGGAATTTCGAGGTGCATGTTGGGTAAGGCACCTTACTACACCTCCACAAGGATTTCATAAGTTAGCGTGGTTACTTGCTAGGGGGGTACAGCTGTTAACCCCACTTTTAGCCCTATAAGTACTAATTATGCTTTTTCGCCTGTTTTCTCTATAATTCTATACTTTTATAACTTCTAATATAAAAGCTAAAAAACTCTACTAACGCTAAAAAAAAAAGCTCCTACTATAACTACCCTATAGATATATCTTTTTTATTAACCTTAACGTTAATACTACTTTCTACGCTATAAGGCCTAGCCGTTAGTAATATTACTAACCCACTATTAATACCTATAAGACCTTAATATAGTTAAAAAATAGAGCTTATAAGGGACTAGAAAGTTAAGATATATACTTTCTATAAATATTTATACTAGACCTATAAAGAGATCACTTAGGTAACCCTATTTACTTATTACTAAGTCTAACTAGTTTACTATAATAATACACTAGTTACTCTATAGAAGAATAAGTACTATAAAAGCCTTATTTAGAACTTATAGAAGTAATACTTCTAAGAGTAGTTATTTAAAGATAAGTATTATAAAAGTATCCTTTAATATAATTTATACTTCTTTTTACTTCTTAATTTCTTATACTATAGTATAACTACTCTCTTAACTACTCTCTACTTACTAAGCTATTAGTAAACTATTTAGTTTTAATAGATCTATCTAACTAATACCTAGAAGCGCTATAGAGTTAACTTTACTTAGTACTTTCTATAACTACACCCTTAACTAGAAAACTAAGAAAATATAATCTTTAGTAATAAGACTTAAGCTATAAATAACTTTATATAGAAGAAATAGATTATAATCTATAATATAAAAGATCCTAAAACTTTTATATTACTCTAAAGGTATCTAAAAAGCTAGATATTCTAGGGCTACTTTACTAAAAGCTAAAAAAGCCCTAGTTTTATATAGTAGAAAGAATAAAATAGAATCTTAAACTATAAGTATATCTTCTTTATCCTACCTATAGTCTAAGTATTTAATTATAAGGTACTTAGTAAGTATAGCTTATTTTAATAGGATAACGCGCCCTTTTATAAATTAAAAAAGATATAGTTAGCTATATAAGAGATTAGCTTAAATAGTTTTAAGTAGCTAGAATACTTACTAAACCTTAACTTAGCTAAGAACGTTTAGTTCTAAATAAAAAATTAAATAATATTATACTATAATATTTAGAGCTTAATAAAAAATAAACTATAGGATACTATCTAGGCTACTTAGGAAGCTATTCTAGAGCCCTAGTTAAAGTAGTTAGCTCACTTAATAGTTAAGTAATTATAAGTAGTTATTATAGTAGGAGGAGAGTATACTAGGTACTAAAAAAATACACTAAATTACTGCTATTCAGAAGTACTAATACTATCGCAATATATTCTCAAACGGGTATAGCATCAGCCCACAAAGTCACGCGCTAACTTATGAAATCCTTGTGGAGGTGTATGTATATATGTACCTATGTACCTGCAATGCCTTAGGTAAGTACCGTACATGGCATGGCATCTCTGGCATCTGTACCCCACATGTCGGCCCATCAGCCAGTCATGAGCCGGTGATGCTCCAAACTCCGTCAGGGGTAGCTGGGGTCCAGCAGGGCCCGACTTCATGTTCAAGGCCCCGGTGCTGCGACGGGCCCTCGAGGTTGCCGCCGCTGCTGCTTGGTGTTTGCTTACACCTGTGACCGAATGGCGGAAGATCCTGAAGCGGCGAGTCCCTGCAAAGTGTCATGTCCCGTCTGGACTCTGCCTCGACACTGGCTGAGACTCGGAACCCAATTGCTGGCTGTTGATAGCAGCTGAAGATTAATGGAAGCCTGAAAGTCACTCTTCGGTGCAAGACTGCAATGCAAGTACCTTCTACTGACATACCTACTGCGTGCACACTGTCCTGGCCTGTCCCGACTCCGGGTCTCGTGACTTCAACTTTCCCCCTTCTTCCCCTGCCGAGTCTCGACTACCTGCCTTACCTTACCTGAGTGCATAGGACGAAGATAAGCCTCTCGACTTCATTTCTGTTTGCCATTGTCTCCTCCCTTTGCTTGAGGGTGCCTTGTCCTGTCGCCTTGAATCTCTCCGAGCGATATACCCAGCTAAGAAGCTTCCCAAGGTAACCCAGCTGCTTTCCCGTCGTCGCATTCCCTAAGCCTACGCAGAGGGGTCCAGGTCCCAAGGATAAGGGGAAGACCAGACCAGGTAGGGAAAAAAAAAAAAAGGATCACCCCTTGGAGCCAGGTGCCGCTGCCCCTTCCCCCCAATTCCCCTCCCCCTTCCGCCACATCGTGCCGCATCACCAAAAAGTTCCCCCTCCACCCCCTTTCGCTACGGTTTTAGTAAGGAGAGAGAGAAAGGACAACGTCCAGCCGCCGCCCGTCTTCTCTGCCCCCTCCAACCATCCAATTCACTCCAAAACACCACAAGGTACATCCATATTCTTCCTCTTCCCTCTCTCCCACACACATCATAGTCCATCCGACCAACCGCACCGCCTGCCGACGTCTCACCGGTCGCCGTCCATGTCAATCCCGTCAATCGACTAGGGCTCACTCTCTCTCTTAATTAGCACTGGCGGGTTCCTCCCATCCACCCACCCACTGCAATCTATCGTGTCGACAGCCGCCTCGGACCAATCAGCCCAATACTGCCAACCTCCCGCCTTGACCCTGGGCGTCCCGCGGCTGCAACCTCTAGTCCAACTTGGCTGTCTTCCCCGCCGTTTAGTCGCTGCGACCAACCCAACTGGCCACAGCATCGTAACGTACCGCACCGCACCGCACCGCACCGCTGCCACCGCAGACCAGACCCGACCTGACCTCGTCCTCAGCTCGACGACCCCGTTCGCCGGCCCCCATAGCACCGTCAATTAAACTGCCACTTTGCTAGTCACCGCACAGCACAGCCTGCCCACGCCCACGCTGTCTGGCTTGCCAACCCCTACCCGCACACCGCGTAGCCCCCCCTCGAGTCAAGACGAAACCCGACAACAATGGACAGCAATAATAACCGTCTCTATCTCAACATTGGGAACAACAACGATCGTCTGGCTCCCGGTGGCGACCGCCAGTATCCTACGACTCCCTCGACCTTCCCTCAGCCCGTCTTCCCGCACCAAGGCCAGGCCCAGCAGCAGCAGCAACAGCAAGGCATGCAGCACCCACAGCAGCAGCAGCAGCCCTACCAGGCCGGCTATGCTCCCCAAGGCTACTTCATGAACAACCAGCAGCAGCAAGGCCAGTACCCTCCCCAGGGCCACGGCGACTACAACGCCCCCTACCAGGCGCGATCAAACACTCCCGGCGGTAACGATCCCAACGTCGGCCTCGCCCACCAATTCTCCCACCAGAACCTCGGCGGCGCTGCTCGCGCATCCCCGTATGGTTCCCGCGGCCCCTCTCCCGGCCAGCGACCTCGCACCGCTGGTGCTCCCGGCCAGGCCCCCTCTGGCTACGGACACTACGCGACTCCTCCTCTGCCGAACCAGCAGAGCTCTTCTGCCGAGATCTTCGCCCCAGCTCCCGAGCGCAACTACGAGAAGTATGGCGTCAACGCCAACAGCAACCAGAAGAAGTGCACCCAGCTGGCGTCAGACTTCTTCAAGGACAGTGTGAAGCGTGCCCGTGAGAGAAACCAGAGGTAAGAGAACATTCCGCATGCCGGCTGTCGCAGCTTGCTGACTGCTCCTCGTACAGACAAAGCGAGATGGAAGCCAAGCTTTCCGAGCCCAACCAAAGTCAATCGAGACGTGAGCAGATCTGGTCCACCGCCGGCCGCAAAGAGGGACAATATTTGCGATTCCTGCGAACAAAGGACAAGCCCGAAAACTACAACACCGTCAAGATCATCGGAAAGGGTGCTTTTGGTGAGGTTAAGCTGGTTCAGAAGAAGGGCGATGGCAAGGTCTACGCCATGAAGTCCCTGATCAAGACGGAAATGTTCAAGAAGGACCAGCTGGCCCACGTCCGCTCGGAGCGTGACATTCTGGCCGAATCTGACAGCCCATGGGTCGTTAAGCTCTACACGACGTTCCAGGATTCGTACTTCTTGTACATGCTTATGGAGTTCTTGCCCGGAGGTGACTTGATGACGATGCTCATCAAGTACGAAATCTTCTCTGAGGATATTACGAGGTTCTACATTGCGGAGATTGTCCTTGCCATTGAGGCTGTCCATAAGTTGGGCTTCATTCATCGGTAGGTCGCGCATTCGCCAAGGCTGCGGCCGCTCGCTGACTTCCCCAGTGACATCAAGCCCGATAACATTCTGCTCGACCGGGGCGGCCACGTTAAGCTGACCGATTTCGGTCTGTCCACCGGCTTCAACCGGTTGCACGACAACAACTACTACCAACAGCTGCTCCAGGGCCGCTCTAACAGACCAAGGGACAGAAACTCTGTTGCCATTGACCAGATCAACCTCACAGTCAGCAACCGCTCCCAGATCAACGACTGGCGTCGCTCAAGGAGACTAATGGCTTACTCCACCGTCGGTACTCCCGACTACATCGCGCCGGAGATCTTCACTGGCCACGGCTACACATTCGACTGCGATTGGTGGTCCCTCGGCACCATCATGTTTGAGTGTTTGGTGGGATGGCCTCCCTTTTGCGCTGAGGACAGCCACGACACATACCGAAAGATTGTCAACTGGAGGCAGACGTTGTATTTCCCCGATGACATCCAGCTTGGTGTGGAAGCCGAGAACTTGATCCGAAGGTAAGCAAGCCTGACAGTTTTTCATGGAATGCACCTGCTAACGTGCTCAGCCTCATTTGCAACACCGAGAACCGTCTCGGCCGTGGAGGTGCTCACGAGATCAAGGCGCACTCCTTCTTCCGTGGCGTCGAGTTCGACAGCCTGCGTCGCATCAGGGCGCCGTTCGAGCCTCGCCTGACATCTGCCATTGATACCACCTACTTCCCGACCGACGAGATTGACCAGACGGACAACGCAACCGTGCTCAAGGCACAGGCCATCCAGCAGGCCCGTTCCGGCGTCCCTGTCGTCGAGGAGTCGCCCGAGATGAGCTTGCCTTTCATCGGTTACACCTTCAAGCGTTTCGACAACAACTTCCGCTGAGGCACCACCGCCTCTTGTTGGTGACATGCATGGGCATGATTCTTCGAATCGCATTTGCACGAGACCCGCTCTCGGGGCCCGCGACTGGCCTACGCACTCTGTACTCGATCTTGCTTTTTGCCTACCGATACACCAGATTCATGTTACCAAGACTTGCATTTTCCGTTTTTGTTTCCAACAACCACTGCATAAAGGGCGTTGACTCGCATCAAGACACAAAATCGCACAAACCACCATGTAGATGGAGAGGCAGGAAGGGTTGTTGCCTCGGGCCTGAGGCTGTGGACTGTGGATGTTTAGAGTTGTTTACATTCTCACGAGAGACACGACGCGGGGAGAGGGAGGTGGAAGAGAGTGAAAGATCTAGTGATACCGGATCTACAAGTCATGGATGGACGCAGGAGCGAAATTCAGGAGACACGAGGATGACTGTCAGCAGTTGGGCGATAGAATGCAGTCAAGATAATGCATTTGAGACAAAGCCAACTACTCTGGTATAGTGATGTGCAACTTGTTCGAGTCAGCTCAGTTATTGCATCCCGCTGTGGGGAAGAGCTTACATTTTCATACCCTGCGCCAAACGCCAAAGCCCTTTCTTTGCATGTCCTCAGGTCGTTCGTGTCTACCGAACAAACGGATCGGGCACATCTCATTATTACGAATAACAGACCCGTCGTTCTCTTACAGGCAATCAATCATATAGTAATGACGGATGTCATCGGACGCGTTCATACAGCCCGCCGCCTATCTTTCCCCCTTACCTGCGCGAGCTCAGACCCGGCGCAGCGACATACCTCTCCTCTCTCTCGGACATGAACATGACCTGCAGCCAGTACTCCTTGGAGTCGGGGTCCCAGAAGCTGAACTGCTTGTCCTCGCGCTTGTCGAGCTCGCGCGCGGGGATCTTGAACGCGCACGTCTCGTACGGCTCGGCCGCGACGAGCAGGTACTGGAAGTTCTTGTCGGGCTCCTCGACGCGCTGCGTGAAGGCGTTCATGACCTGCCACTTTGGCTCGACGTCCGGGCTGATGTCCGGGTACTGCAGCTGGAACAGCAGCCCCTGCTGCCTGCTCACGGGGTCGCGGACCTTGGTGATCTTGTACCCCGGCCGCCCGATCTTGATCACGTTCTTGCGGGCGAGGGCGCCGAAGCCGGCGCCGACGACGCCGACGGGGAGGCCGGTGGCCGGGTCGATGTTCTGTTTCCCTTCCTTCTGCTCGCGGGCGGCGCGGCGGGCGAGGTTGGTCTGGTGCTTCTTGCCCTGCGTGTGGGCGAGGTAGGAGCCGTCGTTCTGGTGGACGGTGAGGCAGAGGCGGCACTCGAAGGAGCCGACGTGGTTCTTGAAGAAGTAGGGGTCCTTGTCGAGGTCGATCGTCTCGAGGGCGAGTTTGCGCAGGCGCTCGCGGCGGTCGGCGTTGGTGGCGGAGTGGGAGGCCACGCCGCCGCCGCCGAACTTGGAGCCGGCGCGGTTTTGGTAGTCCATTTTCTTTTTTTTTTCTTCCTTCTCCTTTTTTGTTTGGCTTCTTGTTTTTATTTGTATTCTTTGTGGGTATCGCTGGAGAGATTTGTGATTGTCGTCGGGTGTTTGGGTGGTTGAGGGTTTCGACGAGGAAGTGCTGGAGTTGGATGTTGAAGACCAGGTACCTACCTACCTACTTGCGAAAATGCGAGCTTGGTAGGTCGCGAAACGGCGCTGGGCTCACCGAGGTGAAGACGCGGTTCGGGGGTATGATTGTCCGGCCGAGCCAATATAGTGGGGCCGGCGGCGGGAATGTGTGGGGGAAGGCGCTTGCTTGTCGATACACCACATGAACAGCTCCTTCTCAGTCAGGTTCATTGTCACCACGGTTACCTGCAGAGCACCACCGGAGCAATCCCGCTGAAACCTGCGGCTACTTGTTTCGATTGTGCTTGTGATGGCTTCAACATACGAGGGCGTGGCGCAATGGTAGCGCATCTGATTCCAGTCCAGAAGGCTGCCCGTTCGAGTCGGGCCGTCCTCATTTTCTTTTGCTTTCCCTCTTTTTTGACATTGACATTATTTGATCTTGCATTCTTGGAAGTAGATTTATTGACTTTGAAATGGATTTTCTATTTCTAAACTAGACTGAACTGAGGTTATGCGTGAGATGCTTGACGTCACTCTCTGCTGAGGTTGGGGAGGGTTTTCTGCAGAGCGAAGGGGTGAACGATAACAACTGGGTGGGTGGCTGTATGCATGCGTTGTGTTCTTTCTGTATTGTGTTTCTTTTTTTTTTTGGGAACCTCTAGATACATGCTAGCTAGCTAACATGCATGGGCCTTGTGAATAGACAAGTCTCTCGCCTGGAGCCACGCTAATACGCGTTTCTGGTTGCTCGAGAGTACATCAAAGATTATGACAGTCTTCAGACTCGACATCCATTCAGGAGCAAGGTCTTCTTTCTTTGCGAGTGAAAAGCTGTTGAGAATGCACCAGGGTTGGAAAACACTTCCAAGATTCCATATACCCAACCAAGCGCATCGTAAGTCCTACTTGCAGAGTTCCTGGGTATGAGAAGTACCTCGGCCATTAATGGTCATCTTAGAACGATCATGGCGGTGCCACTTGATAGAAATATCATGTAATTGCGTTATGTGACCCATGCGCGTGTCTTCTTTCTCTAACGTTTGTCTACATTTAGAAGACGAGTCTTTTCATGCTTGTCGGTGAGCATGAGTAAGGGGTCCATGGATTTCTGACTTGAGCTGGCTCCACTCCTGGAATGGAATTGAGTGACTGGTCTTCAGGTCTGTTCTTTTAGGGAAAGGAATGGTTGAAACACAATATCAAGAGGCTGGACGTTCGGAAGAGAAGAAGGCCCACAAGAACTCCCGGAGTCTGCCCAGGGAGTTAACATGAAGGATGTTGGCTGGCACAACATAATCAAGTCACCCTTGTCATTCCAAAGACTCAGCGGATATAAATCAAAAACGTGTATAAAAGTCCACGCTGATGATATGGGTTTCGTCACGTGGCGAGCTGAGGCTACTTTTGGTTACTATTACATTCCTGTACGTCTTGTACTCCTCCTTGGCATCTCGACTTGCGCGAACTGCGTACGCTAAGAGCTCTATCTCTGACTTTGATTATTTCGGACTTTGCGACACCTATCTCTTTTTCTCTCATGTCTAAATCTATTCCTGTTATCGTCGCATGATAACTACAGAATCTTTTAGGGTTGGTTGTATTGTCCATCTATGAAAAGAAGGGCCAAATGCCCATTTGACAGCTGTAGACTGGGTCGCTTTATGGCATGGGGAGGTGTTCTCCCACAGTTAATGTGAGCAAGTATGGCCATGCCAAGCGAATTCATTTGGGAAAGGAAACTTCACCAAGATCCTCACAAGCGAAGTCCGCTGCTCCTACCCCGGGCGGTTGAAAACTTTAAACAAGCTTCCCACAGCATCTCATGAGCAGCACGGGTCACCCAGTTTCATGTCCAAGATTCCCTGCCTTGAGAGACGCCCGGAGGTATCCGAGGCGTGCGGGAAGAGCGGTAAAATGGGCAAGAATCGTGACTGCCGTCGCACTCGCCGGGACCGCTGCCGTGTAGAGCCTGGTCGTTGTAGGTAGCGCCCTCGCGCCGCTTGCGAGAGCATTGATTCCATCTACACTTGACTCGAAAGGCATCTCAACACCCTCTTCGCATTGAGTTCTGTCTCTGATGAGCTTCAAGACGCGCGTTCATCGCAAGTTGAATAAGTTTAGCAAAAGACAAAGCTTGCTGATGATTTGATATATGATGCCAAACTATTTGAAGTGGGATTAGTGGCTGCTATAACTACCTTATGAAATACGCCAGCATCTTAATCAGATGCGGGCTTTTAGCTGAATTAGACTTGCTCTAAATGGTTCTCTACGAGGAGGGCAACAGAGAGCTCCCGAACGGAAAGAGACTACTCAACATTTACCGATGTAAAGGCACCAAACGGCAAAAGCTCCCCTGCAGAATTCATCCGGCTAAAGTTTACATGTTGTGAGAGCACGTCGAAAGGGGATATGTGATGCTCGTCTGAGGCACCAGACGCCCGGTACCAAAGATCAGATGCCCAGGATGTGACAGATGAACCCCCAAGACCGACAAGCTTTTCAAGCCAAGAGAGAAGTTCTAAGATCACCGTGCCAAGGCGAGTCCATCCGTCTTGGGCGAGAAGATCATCCAAGCAGGGAAAGCATGGTCGGGTTCGTATCCAGTCGGGTGCGCGCGCGCTGCTGATTCTAAGTTTATCCTTATGCTTCTCCCGTTTCCCCATGCTATCTCTGCTTATTGTACGCCCACTTGGGCGGCCGACCCGTTCCGACGTCCTCGGGGATTTCGGGACCCATCGGCAGCCCGACCTGACAGACCGAGAACAATCTTACCCCACGAATCATGCTGTATCAACCCGCCTTGTTCTGAGCCTTAAACCAGATATGCATGTTGGCCACGAGTGATTAAGGCCCTCGAGTTTCATCCTAAAACAACGGAATGTGCCATCGTCTGAAGTTTCTTTGGCCATGCTGCCCAGCAAAGTTTCCTCATCTGATAATGGGAGGAAATCAAGTGCAAGGCCTACCCCACTAAGTTTGCTGAATATCCAGCAACCCGGGACGAGTCGATCTATGAGCAAGATGACTCGGCTCGCCATACCTACGCCGGTTTGGATGGCGTGACGCCGTTGATCTCGTGCCCCAAGTTGGCTCGTGTTGTCTTTCACACGACATGTTCACATCATGGCATCCCCAAAAGATGAACAGAGTTCAATTACGAAACCTTCTCACTCTGCACCGTCGGCGACATCGT
This sequence comes from Colletotrichum theobromicola, assembly GCA_014705045.1. Taxonomy (NCBI): domain Eukaryota; kingdom Fungi; phylum Ascomycota; class Sordariomycetes; order Glomerellales; family Glomerellaceae; genus Colletotrichum; species Colletotrichum theobromicola. Next base: position 163,677 of record JABGLZ010000591.1, on the reverse strand, counting down.
GAAGTTGCACATTCTACCGACGTGAATTTCGTGAAGTTTGGGTATAGTTGCATCTGGATTGGCAAGTATAAATACCCTATATACGCGCCTCGACATCAGCTTCTCTCCTTCATCCTCAACACATCATCATCTTGACAATCAATCTTTCTCTACTTTCTCTACTAATACATTCACTTTCCGACTGGATTCGGACACACTTTCACTTAATCTACTTACAACACTATCGTTCTCTTCCAAATTAAGCTCACGCACCGTCAAAATGCGCTTCTCATTCGCTTTCCTCTTCTTCCTCCTCGGCCTCACCCTTGCCGTACCTATGGCAAGCCCGGCCAACAACAAGGCTACCACTAAGGCACCCGCCGCTAAGCCCGCTGCTAAGCCAGCAGCCAAGCCTGCTGCTAAGCCAGCCACTGCCAAGGAGTCCTCTGATAAGAAGAAGCTCGTAAAGGGCATCAACGACAACATTAACGCCGGCAAGAAGGAAATCAAGGCCACCGAAAAAGCTCAGAATGATGTCAAGAAGAACGATGCCAAGGGCCTGAAGAAGGACGAAAAGGGTATCAAGAGCGCCCTCGACGAGGCCACCAAGGACCGCGAGAAGAACCAGAAGATCGCCGGCAACAAGGACCCCGCTTTGACCAAGGGACTCGGCAAGGTTGAAAACGCGCAGAAGGGTGCCAAGCAGACTGTCAACGGGCTGACTGGCAACCCGAAGAAGGATGGACCTGCGCTGGACAAGCTTGACAAGACCTTCAAAAAGGGAAAGAAGACCAACCAGGATAATCTCAAGGAGGTGAGTTATTAATTACATTGGACGTCGAGTGACGGAGGCTAATGACTTGCGATAGGCCAAGAAGAACTTCAACTAACCCAGAAAGGAACGCTTCTTATGGAAAACGTGAATGGCTACTGGGGGCTTTAGCTATTAAAGGTGGATAGCCACTTATCTTTACAATAAACGTATCTTTATTGTGAAATGTGCCAATGTGTTGACTCCCTTTCCAGTCACAGCGTGATTGTCACAGATCCATGGAACTTTAGAAGAGACGAGAGCATGTGAACCAAACAACACGATCAATTTGTGACATGAAATGGTAATTCTACTTGACTATGGGTAGGAAATGGTATTGCTTGATATGTTGGCTCGTACCGGAAAATGTTAACCTCCGGCATTGGACTAGCAAACGAACATATTGAACCCCCTAGATAATTGTTCAAGGTTGCCCCAAGCCCCCCTCGGATGTGAATTTCATGTCTCCGCGGTCTGAGTCTTTACCTCATACGGCTTCATTCCGTACACAACGTAGCTGAAAACCTATTAGTTACCCTTGAGAGCTTGAAGGTGGTAGATGTACTCACACGGGCCAGTATGCATGGATGGACCTGTCATTCAGATCTTTGCGGACGCCAGGTAGGAAGCAATGTACCTCCTCTTTTGTCCACCCGAGAGCTCTGGTAAACGGCGCCATTGTGATTGCCACAAATCCATTGTTGATGTTTTCGTTGTTCCAATCACCTAGCTCTTTGTACTTGGGATCTTTCGGCCACATATTCGATGGCCATTTGAACAAGCTCATCTGGACGTCCACGAAGCCAACCTCCTGCATGGTTCTGACAAGGTCGGGGATCTCCTGGAACGAACGTCCGAAGATTTCGAATGCTTCATGCACGTATTTCATACATATGGACAGCTGGCATTCTGGAGTAAGAGTGCCGTCATCTGAACGCGGAAATACTTCAAGTTCCTGTAGTTCAAAATATCCACCTGGCGTCAGGTTGCTGGGAAACAATATCAGTCTTAGCGCATCTCCAACAGAAGCGGGAAATCAAAAGAACATACTCAAACACCTTCGTAAGGAACAACTTCCAGTCCGCAATACACGAGTTCATACCACGAGTATGAATGTAGTCGAACGGCTGCGAGTACGTCCACTCCTCATCCAGATCGTCGATCTCAAACTTGACATTTGGTGGTACGCTTTGCACTATTAGTGAGTTTACTCATCGCGAGGAACAAGTAAAAGAAAAGCATTGATATATGAGAGATTCAGTGAACCAGCCTATAATACTTACAAGTCGGGCATCGAATTGGAAAGATCGATACCGAGAACCTAGTGACAATCAGCACTTGATGTCGTATTCTCGTGGCGAAATATGCACCTCAGCTTCTACATGAGATTCACCAAAGTCGATCGCCCAGATTCCGGTGCCAGTCCCGACGTCAAGCACACGCTTGACGTTTGAGTCGGGCTGGTTTGGGGGAGCGAGTCCTAGCTTGTCGTCAAATGTCAAGAGGAACAGGTTGTGTTGCAAGTCTATTGAAATAAATCAGCATCATAATTACAGCAGCCACATTGACCCACTATTTGCTAATTAGAAGGTCTAGGCAAGGAAAGAGGGTCGCCCACCCAGTCGGTCTTGTTCTTGCTCGTCGTTAGGAGCGGTATATTCTGCCCACATTAGTCAATTGCGAAGTGCGGTAAGCTTGGAACATCGATTCGTCTCACTGCCGTCCTTGTATGCGTGATACGTGCGTCCATTCTCGATTCGATAGCTGAGAACTGAACTCGTCACGCTTGATGTTGATGATGCGACGCTCTTGAGATCGTGTTGTTAGTACATGAACAGAACTTCCACCTGTTTCAAGGCCCAGCCCCCACTCACTTCTCCAATTTCAGACCCGTTGTCGTCGGTCACCTAGAGATGTGCATTAGCTATTAGAAGGTAACAAAGTCTACCCTGTCTAGGAATGCTTGCCTCCTCGGGAACGAGATCGGCAGGATTGTGGGCTTGGACTGGGCCTGGCGCAGCCGCTTCCCCTCCAGGCGTCACGTTGTTAGGAGCGCTCATACTTGTGGACTGCGATGTGAAGTTGTGTCACGCATCGAAAGGAACAAGTGCGAGGTCACATCAGGTGGAATGTTGTATTTATCTCTTTCCCCGTTGGAACCAGCCCGCTACTGTTACCCCTCTTCTTATGCGATAAGAACATGCAGCTACGCGGCGCGGGTTCGAAAGAGGCAGGTTGGGGGCCATCTCTGACTGAAGAACCAACACGCGTATCAGCGACCGACGCTTAACAAAACACTGGGTCGGTTGTTTGTGATTTCTGACGACGTTACCTAAAAGTGGAAGCCCAGAACCGGAACCGACTCCGTATAGAGTATCCAGATCGGGCTCGGAGACTTCAAGCCAATCAAGACCACGTGGCTGAACATCTGGTGGATTCTACTCGAGAAATCACATCATTCGTTCCTTCCGAATTCACCTTTACAGAGCACAACAACATCTCAAAGTAATGGGTAGTACCCCATTAATCATCTGATCTAGGACAGCGCCCGTTTTCACTCCCAAGCATCAATGGTGTTCTGTCTATGCCGCAAATGCGTAGACTGCAGATCGCCGTGCAGCAGTTGTTTGAGATATGGACGTAACGCGTGATGCTGAGGTGGTTTTTGAACTACGGTATCTAGGACGATGACCGAGCGCGTTATAAACCTAGCAGAAGCAGCAGCGCCGATGGTGTGTCTTGCAAACGTCTGCCTCAAGCTTTGCGGAAACGCTAGCCAGTGTAAATTAGAATCGCTCAACAAAGGTTAACCTACTACACCAGCCATTATCACCGTCCCAGGGCTAACAATTGTACCCGCTGGACTCACGATACTCTTCACAACCATTCCATCTTCGTCCTTCCCACAGACGACCTTGATCTCCATCTTCATAGCCTCCAACACAGCCACTGTCTTTCCGGTCTTCAACACATCGCCCAAGCCGACTTCCACTTTCCAAACGCTCGCGCTCACTGGTGACTTGATCCGAAGAACATTCCCACTCAAATGCTCATCCGGCCCCCCACCACCCGCCGCAGACCCGTTTGTCGAAGCTATAGTAGCCGCATGCCACTCGTCAAAGAGCTCCGTCTCCCGCCGAGCGAGTTCTTTACCAGCTTCAGCCTGTCGCTTCATCCACTCCAAATGGGCCGGGTCCCGGTTGGCAGCGTCAAACTTAGCGATGAAGTGGCCCATATTGATCGTGGTGTCTGTGATGGTGAACTCGTACTGCCCAATGTCATAGTCGTGCTTAAGCTTGTCATATTCTTCCTCCTTAACCTCCACGAACCTGACCAGATCGAAATGGCGGAACAGCCAGGGCTTGGACGACTCGAAACAGGGCCGGTTACCCGTCTCATCCCAGCAACCGATGGTGCGCCCAATAAGTTGGTAACCGCCCGGCGCGGCGACGGGATAGATGGCGACGAGTGAGCCGCCTAGACCGACAGATCCGCTTGGTGTGAAGACACGGCTAGGGTTGTACTTTTGTCCGACGTATACGTACTTGGGATCAAGGGGGAAGAGGAATGGAGTGCCGACGTAGAAGCCAACGGCTACCGTAAGCCAGGGTGTGTTGAGGAATGCGTCGAAGACGGCTTGCCGGGAAGAAAGCGCGTTGTTTTCCCGGATGTACTCCACGTTATCTGGCAAATAGGACGCGTCTTTCCTGATGTTGTCCATGTAACGCTGGACAGCCTCCGCGATGGCTGAGTGGTCGAGGCAGATAGGCAGTTGGAGCTCTCGCACTGGCATCTGGGTGTTGCTCGACTGACTGAGTCGGCAGGGCAGCTCGGACAACATGTTCAGCAGCTCGGTTTGTGATATCTTTTTGGGACTGAAATGGACAGTCAGAGTTGCGATGCTTGGAGTCCAGCTTACGCCATCCAGCTGGCGGTCCTCAAGCTGCTTGGCCAACAGTCTGACGCAGATGGTGTTGCGCAAGTCAGCGACCTGAGTCCCAAACTCAACGATAACTGAAGAGTCACCCCCTTGTCTGTAGACAGTCTTCGGATCTGAGTCTGTTGCAGGGATCTCTCCTAGCGTTGATGATCCTGAAGACGCTGGGTAGTACTCCTCTGGGTACAAAGGCGGAATTGGTGCTGTGACCTGACCTGCACGAGCGCACGCAGCCACAGCCGCAACGTGCTGATGCTGCCTTTCCAACAAGGCCATGGCAGACTCAAACTTGGTCGGTCTGAATCGGATCTCGTCTCCAGGTTTCAGCTGCCCAAGCTTCCAAAAGTCCGCCGAACAAACGGTCAACGGGCAGGCAAACCCTCCAGCATCCGGGCTGTCAACCGAGAAAATGACGGGAAAGTCGCCGGTCCAGTTAACGCCGCCAACAGGATACCCATAGTCAAAGACATTGGATGGATGAGACCCCCCTCCCCCTCCGGATGAGCGTGCCCAATCTAGTTGCGGTCCTGCCAGTCGAACACCACTGCGGCCGCTGTTGTGATTAACCTTCCAGGCAGCCTCATACAACGCAGCTCGCCCAGAGGGCGTGAGGATGTCGTCATCGCCGTACGGCCCCTCCATACACCACACCTCCTGAATGTCAAGGCTGGGAATAGCGTCACTTGGAAGTGAAAATGGCGTTGCCTCGATCGCCCACTGACTTGAGCGGTCCGCTAGATCTAGCACATCATGCATCTGTAGTTTGCGGCCTTCCAGTCCACCATAGCCGAGCTCTGGAGCCGTAGACTTCGAGCCGAGAAACAAAGGGATCCCGGGAAAACCTCCTCTGATGGCGATGTATGCTCTGAATCCGCTTCCACCCAGCTGGCCAAGCTTCAGGGCTTGGCCACGACGAACGATGAATCTAGACCACATGGGTTGGTCCACATCGTCCACCGTCACTGAAACAGAGCCGCCACATACTGCTACAACAGCATCAACGTAGAAGCGCAGCGCTGGGCCTGCCAATGTGGCCTCCAACAACTCCGTTCCTGGCTCGTTTCCGACTAGCACGTTGGCGATCTGGCTGCTGAGGTTGTCCATAGGCCCGCTTCTCGGGACGCCATGCCGGACTGACACGCGCCCAGGGTAATCTTGAATCGTTGTCATCATGCCGGGTTCCAGAACTTGAACCGCGCACGCTTCGAACACAAAGCCGTTCAGGAAGGTGGTCAGCGTGTTCCCCTGGATGAATGCCTCCGACTGAAGGACCTTGGTTAGGTACTTGAGGTTCGTCTGCGTCCCCTGCAGCGTTGTTCCCATCAGCGCTCGAATCATCTTCTGCCGTGCCTGCTCTCTGCCTCGAACATCGTGGACAATGATTTTCCCTACCAACGGGTCGTAGTACGGTGTGATACGTTGGCCGCTCTTGACCCACGTATCAACACGAACCCCGTCCTTACCCTCACTTTCAGGCCACCTCACACTCTGCAAAAGTCCAGGTCGCGGAGCAAAATCGTTGAGCGCGTCCTCCGCATATACGCGCACCTCAATCGCGCTGCCCAGGGGTTGTTCCTCCACAAGCGACCTCAAATCTGCCGTCGCGATGCCACCTAGCCCTGCCTTCTCGCAGTCCGCCTGCCGAAGCATCAAATGCACGAGGTCTACCCCGTAACACAACTCCGTGATGCCGTGCTCGACTTGTAGCCTGGTGTTCATCTCCAGGAAGAAGTACTCCGCCGTCTCGTCGTCCACCAGAAACTCGACGGTCCCGACGCTCTTATAGTTCAACTGCGACGCGTACTCTACGGCGGACTGGCAGAGCTTTCTGCGCAGCTCGGCATCGACGAAGGGGCTCGGACACTCCTCGATGACCTTTTGGTGGCGCCGTTGGAGGGAACACTCTCTCTCGCCGAAGGACACAACCACCTCCCCGTTGCCAGCAACCTGGACCTCAATGTGCCGCGACCGGGGATAGTACTTTTCGAGAAACACGCCGCTGTTCTTAAATAGAGTGTCCGCCCGGCTGACGACCATCTCGAACGCCTTCTCCACCTCCGCTTCATCCAGGCAGATCTGCAGGCCCATGCCGCCGCCGCCACCAGTGGCTTTGAGCATGACGGGAAAACCGAGACGTGCCGCGCTCTCGCGGGCCTCGACCGCTGAAGATAGGAGACTCGTGCCTGGGACCGTGGGGACGCCGGCGCGGTGGGCGATTTCCCTGGCCTCGTGCTTGAGGCCCATGGCCTTGATCGATGCCACTGAAGGGCCGACGAAGATGATGCCGGCTGCTTCGGCGGCAGCGGCAAAGTCTGCGTTCTCGCTGAGGAAGCCATAGCCTGGGATGATGGCGTCTGCGCCATGGGTCTGGGCGATGTTTATGATCGCATCTCTGAGGTCACGTTATTATCAGACTGCCAACATGGTGTCGGAAGAAACTTGGACTTACCCATCGGTGTATGCAGCGCGGTCACTGCCTGGCAATAACACAGCTTCATCCGCCGACGTGTTATGTAAGGATGTTGCATCTGCGTCGGTGTGAATCGACACCGTTTTGACGTCAAGCTCTCTGCATGCCTTAATGCATCGGACAGCAATCTCGCCACGATTGGCGACCAGTACCTTCTTGATATTCTTCAACGGGTTGGTCATGGTGTCATCTGAAGGGAAAGATATGATGGCAACGATATGATGGCAAAAGAGACCAGAACCGATCACGTCGTAAATCCCCGAAATGCCGGGAGTTCTAGACAAGTTATGTAGCCGGGGTGGTTAACAATCACTATTACCCCACACTCCAGGAAACCCTCAAAGTTCGGCGAAGTAGGAGTGATCATGCTCACGGGTTCTAAAACATGTACACCAACAGACCGATTGCCGCCGTAGTACATGACAGGAGGAGGGAGGGATGATGGATGGGGTTTGTTACCCCATGCCTAGCAGTCTCATCTGTCCCTGCATCTCAACGTTCCGTGGGCCTTGAGACCCAGATAATCGGAGCCTACAGCTAACTAGCAACACTTTGGGTAAGAAAGACGTCCAAATCAAAGTATCACTGAAGAACAAGTGCGCATCCAACACCACTGTTATCGCCGCACAGCTCCCCTCGCTCGTTATCAAGATAAGAACCCCGCATCTGTCGTCAACATCGGATCATCACCTCTACTTTGTACGAATCATAGCAGGGGAATGTCCACGGGAAACGATAGACACTGCCACCGAAACCCCAGACTCTGGGACCCGGGTGCGCTATCAGTGGCTCGGCGCAGCGGAACGGCCCCTCTCTGCGGTATCGTCTGATACCCCAAGTGGGACATCTTAATTGGAGATATTTACCCCAAAGTCCGGCAACAACGTACCCCAACGCAAGCTACCTACAACACCATAGCCTTCAGAGATCTTCAGTGGACTGCAACCATGGTTTCCCGCGGAAGTCATTCCATTCAAAACTAGGAGTGACAACTCCCTATCATCGTACACAACCCCATCATCAGACACAGTTTCCACAGAAGCAATGGCGTCAGGTTTAGCAACAAAGTTTGAGATCAACGCCGACATGGGCGAAGGCTTCGGCCGTTGGAAGATGGTGAGAACTCCTTCCCTTTCCTTCACCCAATCTCTTCACTTACCTCCATGAAAGGGCCCTGATGAGGAGCTGATGCCCTACATTGACGCCGCCAACATCGCCTGCGGCTTCCACGCCGGCGACCCCCCCATCATGCACAAAACCATCGCCCTCTGCAAGCGGCATGGCGTCAAGGCCGGAGCGCACCCGGGTCTCGCGGACCTCCTCGGCTTCGGCCGCCGCAAGATGGAAATCGACCCCAAAGACATGTATTGCATGGTGCTCTACCAGGTCGGTGCTCTCAAGGCGATGCTCGACGCGCAGGGTGTGCCGCTCGCGCACATCAAACCGCATGGCGAGCTCTTCTTTTACATGCAGCGCGATCTGGGGATCATGCGTGCCGTGCTCGAGGCATGCGCTACCTTTAAAGTGCCCGTGTATGGCGCGTGGAACGCGGCGCAGGCGCAGATGTGTGCGGAGCTCGGGGTAGAATTCCAAGGAGAGGTATATGTTGATATCGATTATTCGCCGGAGGGGGCGCTTTTGCCTGTCGCCAAGTCGCAGGCAGCGACACCGGAGAGGTGTTATGAGAGGGCTAAGAGGGCGATGGTGACGGACTCAGGGGCGGACTCAAAGGGCAACGAGTTTAGCTTCGGGTTCAAAGGCAAGGCATTTAGTATTTGTATCCATTCGGATATGCCAACTGTGATGGAGAATGTCAAGGGGGTGCGTCAGGCTGTGGACGAGGCAAACAAGGAGGTGTTTGGGTTTAGCAAATAAGTAAGCATGTCTGATCGATACGTTCGTGCTCTGTGAGAGTGGGTTCCGTGATATACGCGACACGCATCGAGACGACGCGGATTACAAGACACCAAATGAAGAGTCCATGGTCATTGGAGATTCATTGAAAAGCTAAGATGCCATGTTGTTGGTTGTGCATAGTTGCCATTCTCAGGCTGGGAACTCTGAGACTGGGACCACTGCAAGGCTTCTAACTAACGTAACACGTATCAAAGCAAGACCATCATTATGCCCAGAACAGCTTTGATGCAAACATAAGGATCGGAAGGGATTTTAGATACTATTTCGGTTCAAGCACGCATAATACAACATAGAGACAAACTGTTACTTTCATACTTCTTCAGAAAATTCATCATCCGCGAGGTGAAGTGACTTTCCGTTTCTTGACTGCCCGACTCTGGGTCTGAAATCAGCATTAGGGCCTTCACTTTTAGTTTGAAAAAGTCTTACCAATAGATACTTGTCTTTGAGTTTCTTGACGATACGCTGGGTGCCTTCATGTTTCTCGCTGCGAGATTGATAGTGACCTGAGAGTATCTGGAGACTGGAACAAGTGTTCTGGACTGACCATAACACCCTTTCCCTCAATTTAATAGCTTTGAGGCCGTGAAGTCTCATAGCCAATTGCTTGCCGCGCCCTGCATCAATATGTCATGCTTGGCGCTGGGCGTATCATTCTGACATTTAGACACGCATCCCGTCACCCTCAACAGAGGTAAGTTCTACCTTAAGTATTTAAAATTGAAAGCTTGTTTCATGACCTGTGGTACGGCAGATTAATAGTATTTATATAGTATAGCAACAATGGCAGACCATTTGAGGGCATTTCTGCCCACTTAGTAGAGTAGTGCCCGTAGACAACAGACAGCACCTCCCGCAAGACCAGACAAGTCGTCTTCTGTGAACTTCTTCATCTAATTACGGACAAGGCTCTCTATCTCTGAGCGCTGTGCATCCATTGGTTGGTAGAGCACACTTAACATGGGTCCACAACCTTGCTCTTCTTGGAAAGTGGATGGTCTCAAATTGCCGCAACATGTCTTACCCCTCAGGATCAGGCTGAGGACAGAACCTTCCTTAGCCATCTCTCGAGAAACAAACTTGGCAACTGACCACGTCTCTTCAGCTTATGAAAACTTCTACCTTGCCAAATTCTGAAATCAATGTATCTAAAATATGTTCCAGTTAGCGACTACACCATTGGCTGGGTGTGCGCTCTGCCGATCGAGTTAGCAGCTGCTAGCGGGATGATGGACGAAGAATACGCCCGGCTTCCGCCCCAACCGAACGATTCCAATATATATTCTTACGGTCGAATCGGAGGTCATAACATCGTCATGGCGTGCCTGCCCGCAGGTCAGACGGGCACGAACTCGGCTGCCACGGTGGCAAGCCAGATGAAGACCAGCTTTCCGGCAGTACGGTTTGGCGTGCTTGTTGGGATCGGCGGCGGCGTACCGAATCTTGAAGACGACAAGGACATCCGCCTCGGCGACGTTGTCATCAGTCAGCCCTTTGGCGAGCATGGCGGGGTTATACAGTACGACTTCGGAAAGACGGGCGCAGACGGTCGTCTCGCCCGGACTGGCAGCCTGAACGCGCCGCCGACCATCCTCCTCAATGCCTTATCCCAGCTTCAGGCTAATAAAATTCTGGATAAGATGAAATTTCAGGAGTACCTGTCGGAGCTGTTGGCCATCAAGCCGAAATTCGCATCGCCGGGCCCCGAGAAAGATGTTCTCTACGAAGCCGACTCACAACACCTTGGTCGAGCGACGTGCAAGAAATGCCGTCCTGAGGATGAGGTAGATAGAGAAGACCGCATGACGACGGAGCCCGTGCTTTTCTTTGGCAATATCGCATCCGGTAACCAGGTCATGAGGGACGGACAGACGCGCGACAGACATAGTCAGGAGTTGGGAGGAGTTTTGTGCTTCGAGATGGAGGCAGCCGGCCTGATGAACAACTTTCCTTGCCTTGTTATCCGTGGAATTTGCGACTACGCGGATGCACATAAGAACAAACAATGGCAATCGTACGCAGCAGCAACGGCGGCAGCGTTGGCCAAGGAATTATTATGTACCATCCCGTCGACAGCGTCAACTGCGAGACAGGCAATTATGGATCGTGAGTAGAGTGATTAGGATACCAATAGACATCACTCTGACTTATAATAGCCATCCAGAAACCTCATTTCGTCGTTCCGTTTGGACGAAACGAAAACTTCGTCGGTAGAAGAGACATTTTGGGTCAGCTTCTCCAACGGATTCCCCCGACCGCTAGCAAGTATGCTTGTCAAAGAACTGCCATTATTGGGCCGACGGGAATAGGGAAGACACAGGTCGCCATCGAAGCTGCGTACCGAGTCCTCGATGCATACCCAGACTGTTCCGTGTTCTGGGTATCGGCTACTAGCGTTGCAGTGTTGGGCAACCATTACCGCAAGATTGGCAAATCACTCGAACTCGAGGACATCGACAGTGATGTTGCAAACGTTAGAATCCTGGTCAAGGAGGCTCTGGAACGGGACGACATCAACGAATGGCTTCTGATAATTGACAATGCCGACGACGTTGACTTCAGCTCCACCAGGTCAGGGCTTGCGTCATACATCCCCAAGAGCCGCAAAGGGTCTATTCTCCTCAACAAGCGGAACAGCGTTGCCGCTGCGAGACATGATGACACTGTTGCCCTACATCTTTCCGAGATGGACACCGAAGAGGGCGTGGAGCTCCTGCATAGCGGCTTGGCCGAGAGCCAGATCGAACAGGACCAAAGTACGATCCAACTCGTCGAACGACTCGCGCATCTGCCGTTGGCTATCCGGCAAGCCTCTGCTTATTTGAGAGCCAACCAGTCCATATCAATAACTCAATACTTGGACCACTGCGGAACAGCCAGTGAGGAGGAGTATGAACCATTCGGAAATCCTTTGGACGACGACCAAGACCGGTGCGAAACTATCAAAGAACCAGTCATGACGACATGGCGCGGCTCGTTCGAAGATATCGTTTCTTACTACCCACTCGCCGCGAAATGCCTCAGCTGCATGTGTCTTCTCGCCAAGGAAGATATTCCAGTAACACTTTTGCCTCTCGGAGATAACGACGAACAGACTCGCGAAGCAATCAACATACTCCTGGCTTATGCCTTCATCCAGCAACGGGAGGGTGGAGAAAGTTTCGACGTGCATCAATTAGTGCGCTGTTTAATGCGTACTTGGCTTGTGCTAAAGGATGATGAAGAAAAAGAAGAAGAAAAAGAAGATCGAGAGTTGAAGCAGCTTGCGACAGAGACGATAGCCCGGCTTTCTGCGGAATTTCCTCAGCCGAAGGCGACAGTCGGAAGCCAGTGGTCTTACTACATACCGCATGCGGAAGCAGCCCTGCAAGCCTGTAGGGTGAGCACCAATGAAAAACCGCTGTGGGATCTCTTGAGCAAAGTGGGAGAGGGGAAAAGACTGCTGGGGAACTACAAAGAGGCCATGATGATTCATATGATGGTCCTGCAGCTGAAACAGGACGTACTCGGGGAGGCTGATCCCGAATTGATGGAAAGTTGGTCGCAAATGAACTGGGCAATGGAAATCGCGGAATTGGGCGGGGATGACGATTCGGAAACAGGACGTGAACAGGCAGGGAGAACTCTAGCTCAGCAAGCAGCGGAGTTCCAGTTGGCACTTTCGCGCGGCTTCTTTGGCAACATGAGCTTTGGGGGCTGATGATGTAATGCCAAGGCCTAGAAGATCATTCCACGTTTGGAAGCATTAAAACCTTAGGAAGTATGACAAGAGAAGAACGACGATGCAGGGAGACTGGAAAGACACGTGCTATGATGAGGGCGTCTTAAGATCAACGCCTCCAAGATAGTCGCACCCTCGATTCCCCAAAAGACTTAGCGAATACACTCACCAGAAAAGGAAGTGTATGAATGGGAAGAGAATCTACGCAAGATGACGCTGAAAGTGAAGGAAAGAACCCCTGGGCCAGAGAATCCGGGTACCATCAGGACTGTGACAGATTGGACATCTTCGGTTGATATGCAAGTGAACCCTGATGAGGCATAGAGAATGTTATCGGGTTACGGATTCGGAGAAAAAGCGATGGACACTATGAAGCCTGTCAAATAGGATCCGAAACGACCTTCGCAAGCCAAACGACAATGTTGCGTCTCAGAAAGGGGGCCTACTCTAGTGCACGTCTTAACTGAAGTAGACGCACAACACTGCAAATAGATATGATTCTCAGACGCCATCATCTCTTACAAATCAACCAGTTTTCTTCTTCCCAGCAGCAGACCTTAAAGCCGCAACATCCCTCCCCCAAACAACAGCCAACGCCGCACCCCCGGGCCCAACCACGCTACTCCACATCACCGCCTTGCCCAGATCCATCACAACCTGTCCGACCCCCGCCCTCGCATACGCCATATACGCAAGCCAGCTCCAGGTCGCCAGCGAGGCGCAGTACATATCCCACTGCAGCAGCGTCAAAATCCCCTTCTCCAGACTCGCCATGGGCGCGGTGCTCCACGGCCACGTCGGCCGCAGAATCTGTCCCAGCATCTCCAGCGGCGCCACGCCCGCCGCGGACTCTGATTTCAGGACGACGTAACCGACGACGCCGTAGTGGCACGCCGTCGCGAGGACGAGGGTGAAGGTGTATATCCTGTCGAACCGGGCGATCTTGGTCTCTGCGGTCTCGTGGCGCGCCTCCGGGATGCTGGTGACCTTGGGGAGGATGGCTTGGAGGATGCCGGTCCAGAGGGGGAAGGCCTGCCAGATCGCGAGGACAGCTTCCTGGAAGTACTGCGAGAAGAACTGGGTTGGCGGGAGGCCGGTGAGGATGCTGGGGAGCAGGACGCCGAGGGACCACGCGGTTGTGACGGCCTCGCCGTCGGCGGGGGAGATGGAGATGGCGTCGGCGAAGCTGAATGCGCTTGCGGCGGAGGGAATTTCCGAGGTCCAGATCCAGGCGAGGAAGTAGAGGGGGAGGGTGACGCCGAAGGTGATGAGTTGCCAGAGCATGCCCCAGGCGGTGGTGCTGTTGTGATCTTTCAGTTGATGAAGTTCCTATGAAGAGAAGAGGAGTGCACTCGAGACTCACTACGAAACAATCTTGCCGCGATTTCCGGCCCGTATGCCCTCGACGATGATGAGCATGTGGACCGCCAGAAGCTGCCCGGCCATGAAGATGGAGAAGAGGGTCAGGGGTAGGTCGGTTCCTTGGACGATTGGCTTGAAGAAGCGCACCAGCATCGTGAGCAGGCTGTCGAGCTGCTTGACGGTGGTGAATGTGATTGGCTCCGCCTCGAGATTCTTCATGACGACGTCATTGAGACCGTTGGCGTTGCCGAGGTCGTTGATGGCGACCTTGGCAAGGTAGAAGTTGGCCAGAAAGACGGCTGTAAATGCTGTTCGAGACATGTTGAGCGAATGAGATGTCAAAATTGCATGTGTGTCGTTGAAGTATCACTGTAGGATTGATATGCGAATCCTATGGAGAAAGGAAACGACGAGGGATGTTAGATGGGGAAGACGGAACTCCCGGGCATAGGCTGATGTGTGGTCGGTATTTCATCTGAAGTTGTCCATCCGCACGCTTCCTCGGCCAAATGGTGAGGGTCCGTCGGTAAGACTCAAAGCCGATGTAAACTTTCACGGATTGACGAATGAGCGATCGTCTAGAATGAGCTCCAACAGCTAATATTGATGATTTAAACTCAATTACGCAAGCCTTCTGAGGCCCCTCCATGCTTTTTAGATAACGCCGTATGTGATGCAGTAAATTACAATAATGAATGCGCTATGTCTCAATTCTTTATTTCAACCGCGTGGATTATCGTCTCTCATTCTCAACTCCAGCAAACGCAGGGCGGAAGGCTTTGTACATCTGCGCCGCGATCTGATCTAGTCAGCTGGACGTCTCGCTGCCAGGAAGAGCCTCTGGGGACTCGAGCCAGCCGCGAGAGGCGGCGTCTTTGATACCGGCGAACCAAAGGTTGGCCATCTTTTGATAGCCAGCGTCATTGGGGTGGGTACCGTCGACCAAATCGCTCTTGAGAGGGCCTTGGTCGGAGTGCATGTCGACGACGACGACCTTTCTGGACTTGGCCTGCTGCTCCTCGACAAGCTTCTTGAACTGCTCGTTGACCTTCAAGACGCAAGCCTCGGTGTTGTTGTTGCCATTGGGCAAGAGTGTGGAGAGGACGATGGAGGCACGGCCGGATGTGTTCCAGATGTACTCCATCATTTCAAGTGTGCGAGCGCCGGCGTTGTCGGTGTCGTAGCTTTGAACGCAGTCGTTTGTGCCAGCGTTGATGAGGACGAGGTTTGGCAGGGTCTCGGGGACTGAAATCTTGGCCTTGGCGAGGACCTGTTCAATACGGAGGCCAGGCCAGCCTTCGTTTTGGTTGTCTACCATGGTACCGTTAGGGTTGTTGCCAACCATGTCGACTGGGTTGCCGTCTGAGACGAGCGCGTTGCGCAGGTCTTGGCGGTACCCGTTGCCATCTGAGGACTGGACTCCGTGGGTGATTGAGGCGCCGAGGGGCATGATGCGGAGGGAGACATTTCCGCCGACGAGAATGTTGAAGTCTGCTCTTCCGTGGAGTGCTGGGGGCTGATGCGCGGGGGCGGCGTAGACTGAGGCTTGTTAGCTTGAGTCGTTGGAGAAATCGGGGAAGTTGGTAGGGTTACCAGCACTGAAGGCCAAGAGGATGGCTGCCGAGACATAGCCGTTTGAATGCATGGTGAGCGAGTTTGTTGTCGGTAGTGAGTTAAATGTCCGGCGTTCAAAGGCGAGGTCGTGGCCAGTCGCAAAATGTTTCGAAGCGTGTTGACAGACTGATACGTTTCCATGAGACAGCCGGGCGACGGATAGGTTAAGTACGAGGAGAGGCGCGATCCATGGTTGAGAAAGGGAGGGACAAGCCAAGAAAATAAGCTCATGGTTGGGCCTCTGGATCGGTGGCAGGGTCGGTCCTTGGTGCGACCGGTACCTGGTTGCTTTACTGCGCATTAGTGCGACTGAGGGAGGGGATCAGTCTGCGGTTCCCTGCTGCAAGCTCCAAAGTCCCTTTTGGAGGATCGGACGGCTCATTGGGATTGCCATTGGACCATGCCTGGGTTGGGCAAGGTGCAAGTAGGTGGGTGGGCAGGGATGAGACGGGGAGGTCTGCAAGTCTGGATGACATGACATGGCAGTTGATGCCCGTTGCTGCTGGCGTCCATGTGCAGTGAGTGTCTGGCTGTAAGCGAGTTGAGGCGAAGACGGGATGAGACCGAGACGACTACTCGTAACGTAAGTCGGGAATAGCGTCGAAGGATGAGGTGAAGGAGAGGACGGAGCGGGACTAAGACGAGGGAGGCGCGGAAAGGATGCAGACGGCGGAGGAACGGCGGCGCTACTGTTGTCGTCTTCCACTCTGGAGGGGAGGAAGGAGGGACAGAATGCTGCTGCCTGCTCCAGGAAATTTGGAAATTTGATGGCAGGAGCACCCCATTGCGTGTTTCCCATTGTTTGATGGGGAAGGACACACACAAGTTCCCTTTCCTTCTGTTTCTTGTGGGTAGACTGTGACTGCCACATGAAAAGAAGAAAGAAGCACCTACAAACACAGGCAGAGGCAGGAGCAACACACGGCAAACAGGCAGGCAGGCAGGGGCTACTGTTGCTGCACTTACCTTGAATGGCAAGCTTGACTTTTACGGCAACCTCAGGTCGGACTGGGGCAGGTGCAACTCCCCGCAAAAGCAGGAGATCTTTCTGGGCTACAGCACGAGGCGGATGCAGGGGAAGGCGCATCCACGATAGGCACCTGCCATGCATGCTGTGATGTTTCGACCTCGAGCTCCTCCTTGTCCTTCCTCATGCTCCGAGGAAGTCAGACTCGGGTGGCTTGCCTTCTCTTTTCGTTGTGGATTAACTACTTAGGCAATCACCAAATGGCATGATGGATTTTATTTCGCAGCATGACAAGACAGATGCACCAGAAAAAGAAGAAGTATGTAAAGTGGCTGGGGATGAGGTGTTGCTGTTTTTGGCGTCATCCCGCATGCTTCAGCGACCGTCATCCCTGATCACCCGCCCGGACACTCCAGCATGTCCAGGTCCTCCCTCCCCCTTTTGGCACCTCACCGCCCAAGCTGGACGGCCTATCCGCGGTAAGGCGGAGGGAACGAACTCTTGGCCCTAGCTAATAATTATTTTCCGACGACCATCCAGTTTCACCTTGACGACACAGCCGCAGCCCGGCCTCTTCCTCTTTCTTTTCTCCCTGCCGCCTGATATTTTCACATTCAACTGACTGCCTTACAGATAGTGCTTAGCCACGGCAGTTGACTATCGAGTGGGACTGCTGACATCTTCCGAGCTGCATTCCATCAAATTCCCGAGTGCCCACTGCCTGCATCCCACCTTGTCCACCTCGTCTACCTCTGCCGCCTCTCATTGTTCGGCTCGGTCTTCTGAGATTGAGACCCAACCAGCACTACCGCGAAGGATTGCTTCTAATGACGGCGACACCCATAGCCGGACGCGAGCTAAACCTCGACACGGACGAGATGCTGCGAAGCTGACAGGAGCGCATACGACGCCACAACGTTGTCCCTGCGTCTGCAGTCGGGCCCCCTTCCTGACGTCACAGTCTACGGCGCCAGCAAGCAAGCTAACAACAAAGCTGCATATCACAGTCGACATCACACTTGGCAACAAAGTCGGAGAATATCGAGCATCCGTTCAAGCACGCGATCGGTATCAAATGTCTTCGAACAATGCGCCGCGACGATGTGTCGATGCGGCGTGAAATGAGCCAAGACGCCAGCTCGGCAGGCGCCTCCCGGATTGCAACCTTGGCACGGTACACGTCCTTGGTCTTCACGTGGCTTAATAGCAGATCAACATCGTCCTTCTATTCTGGAAGCAATCGAAGAAGTTTGCGTGACTGCTTGCTGGGTAGCGGTAGTCCTCGCTTTTGCTTTTGTGCTAATTACAACGTTGCTTCATCTATGAGGCATGGGTCATCTCTCACCGAGACCGCCATCAGCGTCAACCGAGTCGCATCGCATTGCTCGCGACTCAAGTCAGTCAACCCAAGGTACAATTACAAAATGCCGGACCACTGCCATGTCCCTTATCTGATGCTTCGAACCAACCGCCGCGACTCAGGCACCGAGTCTGCTCAATTTTTGCACCCGTGGACGCGGATGATCAGTGACAGGTGACGGCGGTCTCATGTCAACCCAACATGCGACCAATGGCTGCTCTCACCGTTACACCCTCCAGCGGCCCGCTGCAGTTCCCGGATTAGCGCATACTACGCAGTTATCTGGTTTCACCCAGGGGCCCTCACGAATACCCTGAACGTGATCAACTTGCGACTTCAAAGATAACCAAAAGTCGCGTCGTCGTGTTCAGATGACGACTTCAGCGATAAGATTGCGAGATGTTTCTGCGCCGAGGGGGTTCAGTGCTGGATACTTGATAAAGATGCTGGTCCTCTTTCAGGATGCAATGCACTCACTCTCGACTCCTGCAAATAGTATTCATTTGATCACACCTGAACCATGTCGAAACCGCCCAGCGACGAAGCCTCCCCGCTTCTGCCCCGCGACGACGGCAGTTCCCACCAGTCCAGCCCGTCCAACCCCTCCGACCAGTCCAACCTCGTCCTCTTCCGCCGCGCAGTCGGCATCAACGTCTACCTCCAGCCTCAGGACGAGTGTGATCTCGAGTCCGGCCGCATCTCCGCCATCGGCATCTACGCGTCGACCATTGTAGCCCACCGTCGCGTCCGCATCTACCGTATCATCGCCACCGTCGCAATCTATACCTGCCATGCCGCCCAACTGATCATCGGTGCCGTGGTGGCCGCCATGGGTCCATCAGCGGGCATCCACCGAAAGAGCATTACCGTCTTGGGTGCGATTAACACGGTGGTCGCTGGCGTGTTGACGCTCATGAAGAGCCGTGGGCTGCCGGAGAAGCTGCGCCGCGACGAGGTCGAGTTCCGACGGTTGCAGGACTGGATCGAGGAAACCGAAGCCCTGCTGATGCTTGGTGTCATTGGAGAGACGAGGGAGGAGGTTGGGGAGCTAGTGGCGACGGCGTATAGGAAATGGAACCTGGCGAATGAACGAGGAGAAGACAGCAGGCCCGACGAATACTCTCGCGAAGAGGGAGACAAGAGCAAGAAGAAGGGGTTGAACGCCAAGTGGCTACACGGGCGGTGATGACTCGAGCCACTATGCATCGGGCTATGCTTGTTGAATATCTTGGCCTTGATATAGTGTCTTATCATCTCTTGGCCATCTACAGCTTCGCCTTAACATCCTCCTTAGCATCATCCGGTGGAAACATCCCCTGATGTCTTTGCCCACGCTTCAACATCGGTATATCACTTGTCACACCCTCAATCTCATTCTCACACCACTCATGAAACCCGAACCCATTCGCCAGCGCCCGCCCATACGCCTCACCTCCCTTCTCCCCAAACAGAATCTCCGGGTCGACGGTTCCCAAGCAGATGCTGTACCCGTCCCGCCCACGGTAATACAGCCACGAGCCGCAGTCCCTGCAGAAGCCGCGCTTCGCAGTCGCCGAGGCGCCGTACTCGGCCAGGCTTGCGGTGGTGTCCGAGGTCCAACGGAAGTCCGGCACGCGGTGGAATGCGGTGAAAAGCGCGCCGGACTGACGGCGACACTGGGTACACTGGCACGTCATTGCGTTCTTGACGAAGTCGTGGGAGCGGGGGAGGGTGACGGTATAGCGGAGCTTGGCGCAGAGGCAGCCTCCTGTGAGGGTTGTCGGCTTCGGGCCGAGGTTCGGTTCGTCTGCCATGTTGGAGGGATGAGATTGATTTGAATGACGCGATGAATGACTTTTGATGAGATTTTCTGCGTGTTTAAGAGAATGTGGAAAGGTGGGAGAGCGAAAACTGTCGCTGGCGTTGGTTTTATGTGGGAGCGGTGGTGTCCGACGTCAGAATCGTCAACGGCGCCCTTCGGCGGCCGGCCGGAGATCGCGGGGCCGCCACTTCAGCCACAACATGCCAGAACATCAAATCAGTCATAATCATGTCGTGGTATTCCTATGTGCATTCTATCCCGGCCGTGGCCAATCCTCACTATAGGTAGCAAACCGTCTAAACCGCCAGTCTATCCCCTAAAACCCTTGGCATTCATCGATCCTCCTCGTCCTCCGCAACCCAATACGCCTCCACCTCGGCGATACACGTCCTAGCCGGGATCGTCACCGCAATGGGGAACCCGCCGTAGTCCGGATCATCGTTGGGCATGATCAAAAACTCCCCGCTGCGCGTCTCGTCGCCGTTGAGCACCCTCAGCGTGCGCAGCGTCCCGTCCTCGGCGACCTCCTTCTCCGCCGCGGCGAGGATCCCCGTGAAGGTGGCCTCCTTGCGCACGCTCTTGAAGCTGACGTTGAACCCGCGGCCGACGGCCAGGAACCTTGCGTCGCCCAGGTGGATGATCATGCCCCCGCCCGGCCCGGCCTTCCCAAACACGAACGCGCGCTCGATGGTGACCTCGATGTCGCCAAACACCTTGGTCCACTTCTCCCCCCTGCCCGCGGGGTCCGCCTCCTCGTCGAAGAAGAAGCCCATGCGGTCCTCGGGCGCCGCGGCGAGGAGGTGCGGCGCCACCTGCGCCAGCAGCTTGTACTCCCGCCCGACGGTCTCGGCGCCCGTGTCGATGCCGAAGGGGCTCGCGCCGAGGGCGCCGTAGGTGCCGTAGGAGAGCCACACGCGCCGCGCGCCGTTGTCGTCGCGGCGCTGCTCGGGGATGAAGAGCGGGTTGCCCGCGTGCGCGGTGTAGTCCCTGCAGACGGCCTCGTAGTTGTGGAAGTAGAGGTCCGGCGCGAGGAAGTCGAGGGCTTTCTCCGGGGTGAGGATGGTGTTGAACCGCCAGATGTCGAGGACGTGCGGGCAGGGCCCGCCGGAGGGGTAGACGCCCGGGTCGGCGCCGCCGCCGACGACGATGGGGACGCCGCGCAGGTCGAGGTCGGAGGCGTCGTCGAAGTTGAGCCAGGTGTTTGTGTATAAGGGGATGTCGTACTCGCGCTTGCCGGCGGCGGCGACGCGGCCGACGTAGGAGGAGATGTGGTAGGCCATGAAGGCCTCGTCGGCGGCGGTGGTGGAGCTGGAGCCGGGGCCGCCGAAGACGGAGGTCCAGGAGTGGTGTGTGCCGGAGGGCGGCGGGGTGGCGAATCGGGCTTTGAATTTGGGGTGGAGGGTGTCTGCGTGGGCGTGGAGGTGTTTGAGGAGGGGCTCCGGGACGGGCTGGGCGAAGGCTTCGTCGGCGCGGCGGGAGCGGTCGCGCGAGTCGCCGAGGAGGCCTGTCTCGTTCTCGACCTGGACCATGAGGACGGTGTTGTGGTCGCCGTCGACTTCTTTGAGGTGGCGCATGAGGGCGGCGAAGGCGCGGGAGTCGGCGTCGCAGGCGGCGGAGCTGAGCGGGGAGACCATCTCGACGGTGCGCTTGCGGCCGCCGGCCTCGAGGACCTGGACGCGGGGGAAGCGCTTGGTGTCGCGCTTGACCCAGCCGGGGGCGTAGGTTGAGATGCCGTTCTTGTAGGTGCCGAACCAGAGGAGGACGAGGTGCATGCCGTGCTCGCGGGCGCCGGCGAGGACGGCGTCGAGCTCGGCGAAGGAGAAGGAGCCCTCTGTGGGCTCGATGTCTTCCCAGGTGACGGCGCCGAGGAGGGTGTTGATGTGGTTGTGCTTCATGGGCGCCCAGACGGTGGACATGAAGCGGGCGGAGGAGAGGGAGGAGTTGTGGAGCTCGCCGGCGAGCATGAGGAAGGGCTTGCCGTGGAGGATGAGCTGGGTGTTGCCGTTGGGGAAGCGGTGGAGGTGGGGTGGTTTGGAGGCGTCGAGGGCCGTCATGATGGGCGAGTCTGGTGTTGGCGACGTGATGATGTGGTGATGTGGTGTATTCTATTGGGTGTGTACGTGAGAAGGGGAGGAGATGGAAGAAATGAGGGGAAGAGGTTATTGGTGATGAGTGAGAGAAAGAGAGAAAGAGTGAAGAGGTAGAGAGAAGAGGATAGACTGTCAGGGACACTCGTGAGGTTGAGAGAGGTTCAAGTAATGGTGTCTGATATCTCGAGTCAACATTATCCCGAGGATGTACATGTAAGCTCCGTTATCGACGTATCTCAGTCTACCGGAGCCGCACCAGCAGCAGCGTGACACCACCGGAAGACCCTCCTTTCGGATCCGCTCTACCTACGTAAGCGTCGTAAGGTAAGGTAAACCCGACGGCGCCAGCTCCTGCGGCCTGCCGCTCCAACGAGATCCGTCATTCGTCATGACTGGCGGCGTTCGGAACGAGTCCCCAGCTCCACACTGCTTGGGCAGCGGGAACATGATTGCAGATCACCTGCTGGTGGTGGTGTGGCGCCACCGGAGACGGGCCGAAGGGGGGGGGAGGAGACTTAGACTTAGACTAGATGGTGGGGGTTGAAGAGCTTTCGGAAATACTTCGCATCAGCCCCAGAGACTTGAATGTTTGGTTTCAAGGAACCGGGAAAGCGAGCTCAAATGTTGATGCGTGAAACAAATGCTTGGTTCCCCGCAATTCAGTAGTTACATTTGTCAACTTGACGGAATTGTTACTTACTTAGGTACGTCTGAAGTTCCTTGTGACTCTTCGCCGGAGCTGGGTGATGTGCAAAAGTCCGGAAATACTTCGCATTTACCCTCGCCCTACCCTTGTCTTGAGGCTTTGTTTGTCTCTCCTCATAACCCACATTGCCAAAAGCGAGAAAAATCGAAAAAGTCTCCGCTGGTGGATGCGTGGAGTCAGCGGGGAACATCGGGCGGTCCTTGCACCACTCTGCTGTCTCTCTGTCTGTCTGTTTGTCTGTCTACCCACATTCCCGGTAAGATCATGGAGTATCTTGTTCTCTTTGTATATTTTTCATCTTATTTTACTCCTTGAGACGGGCTATTGTCTATTGCTTTGCGGGCTCTCCACTCCGGGGAGTCCCGGCCAACAATCGATATCATCCAGCTTCCTCAACAGCTTCTCCAACTTGAGCCTCGCGCTCTCGCTCACCAACGTCTCGGGACCCCCATCACCACCACCACCGCCCTCTCCAATATTCATCTGCTCCATGTACGCCGCCCCGCAGTCGCGCAGCTTCGGGATCAGACTGTTCCCGTTCTGCTCCAGCACGTGCTGCGGCATGTGGTACAGTATCTCGAGCAGGTCGTCGACGATGCGCTGGTGCTCCGCCGCGCGCGTCTTGACCGTGCTGCCGAACTTCTGCAGCAGGTTCGAGCGGATGTTGAGGCTCGTGATGAAGAGGTTGGCGATCTGCGTGTCGTGGCCCTCGGTGATGTGCCCCGGCCGCGAGAGCCCGCCGCGCCAGCGCAGCTCCGGCGGGAAGCTGTCGATGATGGTCTGGATGCGCGCGAGGTAGTGCTTGAGGGCGTCCTCCTGCCCGCCGTAGATGCTCACGGGGGCTGTTTGGGCCTCGTGCCAGATGAGGAAGAGGTCGCTGAGGTGGTTGAGACCGGGGACGTAGGAGGTGGTGTCGCCGTGCCAGGGGGGGAGGTCGGCGGGGGAGAGCTGCGGGCCTGTGTCGAGCTGGGAGTCGGATAGGGGCAGGGGGCGGAGGTGGGCGCGGTTTTCTTGGTGGGAGACTATGGAGACGGAGAGGCGTCCGAAGATGTCTGCGCTGCTGTGGTTGGTGGCAACAAGGAAGAGTGTTAGCATGGGTACGGTATGGAAAAGGTCAACCGGTGGTGGTGGTGGTGTCGTCATCCCATGTTGAAGAACCACCACCCCCATCATGCATGGATGTTTGTCCCAAGGTACATAGAGTACATAACCAAGGATGTGGGGAGGGTGGAATGCTACGTACCAGTATGCCGCAAAGATCAGCCAGAAGAGCCGCTTCAGCAGCTGCTGCTCGGACATGTCGAGGTCGGCCATGCGGTAATACGCGAGGAACCTGGCTCCCGCCGCGGCCTCGGACATGCCGTGGAACGAGCCCATGTCGCCGAGGCCGTTCTCGTTCATGGAGCTGGCCGAGGTGCCGATGTTGTACATGGCGATGCACCAGTCGAGCGAGTAGGCGGGCTTGCGGATGCCGTGGTCGAGGAGGTGGTGGTCCTCGATGAAGTCGAGGCAGCCCTCGACGGTGACGGGGTGGTAGTCGGCGCGGCGGAGGGTGGCGACGGTCGCGGCGCAGACGCTGACGACGAGCGCGCAGAAGGTGCGGTCGGTCGCGGCCTCGCCCGTCTTGAGGCGGTGCATGAAGCGCCGCCGGTGCAGGACGGGCGCGAGGGAGTGCACCTTTTCGAACCAGTCGTGCAGGATGCGGTGGACGAGGGCCTCGGGCGCGAAGAGGGCGAGCCAGTTGTTGGTGGTGGTGGTGATGGTGGTGCCGTGGCCCGGTCCCGGTCCCGGTCTCGGCTCCGGCCCCGTGTTGGGGCTCGGGGCGCCGATGAGAGCGCGCAGGTCCGGGACGGACGAGGCTGAGAATGCTGCTGCTGCTGCTGTTCCTGCTGCTGCTGCTACGGCGGAGGCCGAGATGTGTGAGTGGGAGCGAGGGGTGGTGTGTGTGTGGGCTGAGGAAGAGGCGGGCGAGGTCTGGTAGGCGAGGTTAAGGTCCGGCGAGGTGATGTCCGATGCCGAGGGGCTTTGCTGGGTAGATGGCCCTGGTAGCTGTTGCTGCTGCTGATGAGCCTGGAGTTGATGTTGTTGCTGTGCATGTCTGTTTGATATTGGTTAGTGTAAGTGTTCAGGGGTGGCGTGCAACAACATCGGATGTGTGTTGCAGGACCGGGGGTGCTTAGGTTGGACGGAACTTGTTCGGCGGCCCTCTCCTCCTCCGCGGCCGGTCATGTGTGCAGTGGATGTCGAGGAACGAGCAGCCTTGGCACCGGGTCTCGCCCGCTCCGTACAGACACTGCCGATTATCAGTTACTTGAGCCGGCTGTTGTGCTAATGGTTGTTTATAACATGACTAAGTGACGATACAGAAGAATGTTTCTCTAAGGACAAGCATGACGGACAATAACTGGGCAGAAACAAAAAGAACAGAAAAGACTGCATGGGAAAATCGTCTCACCCTGACTTTGCGGGCCCGGCATGCGTCGCAGGCATTCTGGTTCCTGATGATCTTGGTCCTCGGCCTGCCGCTGGCGGGCGACGCCGGGGATGTCGAAAGTGGAGAGCGAGACCCGTTTCCGTCCGGTGGTGGTGGTGGTGGCTGTTGCTGCTGCTGCGGCTGGTGTTGTACTGCTCGGTCGATCTCCATGTCCATATAGTGTAGGTATGTATTGCAAAGCCAGTCAGCCGCTCCCGGATGGAGATCTAATGCCGAGGAGGCACAGGAATTGATAGCCGGGCAGACAAAAACCCAAATTACTAGCTTGCCGTGCGTCGTCGCGCTACAGTAACGGTAAACGGCAATCAACCGCCGCCGCCGCCGCCGCCGCACAACTCACGGTAACATGAACCTGCAGTCCTGCACGACAACCTTCACCCGAACAAACGCGTGGTGGGAAACGGCCCGGCCCCCGCCCAAATTGGCGAACTTGTGGAGAGAGAGAGGCACGCAGCTGTTTGGAAGCTCGCAGAGCAGAGCGGGTGATAGGCTGAAGCAGAAGCTTGAGATGGATCCAGTGGCCGTCAAAACGTGGCCCGCATGGGTCCTTTGGGGATTGATTTGCGTCCCGGTCGGCTGGTGTGCGGTCGGATTTTCCCCTTTGCGAGTGGCGAGGTGGTAAGACAGGCTGGGGAAAAGATTGGCGGGTTGTGAGAGAACAGACAAGGCACAGCTGCGGCAGTTGGGGGGACTTGGGAGTGGTGTTTCGAGACATCCGAGGAGAATTGTCGGGCCATGCAGACAGACAACACCTAGACCGTTGTTTGTTGCTGCTCTCTTCTCATTTTCAAATGGCCCGTAACTATTAGGCGAAAACCTTCCACCCCTCTCTTCCTCTCGCATATACGTCGGAGTAACTCCTCCCCCTCCCCGCGAAGAAACCTGGGCTTCCAGACGGAGTAAAGAGGCTCTCGGAGGACTAAAGCGACCAGGGGTTGTCCCCGCACTGGGGCGTCGCAAATCGAGTCATGGTCCAGACCGTAACGCGCATGGCTCCAGCAGACTTTGAGTTGCAGACTGTACAACAAACTCTATCATTCCTCTCACAACTCGCCATGTTATCAACGCATAAACAGTCTGAGTATGTATTAGTGCAGCAGGTCTTGGTCGTATTCTGCTCCCCAGACAATCCATTCCGCACAGCTGGGTTGTGTTGGCGGAGCACGTCGCGGCACCACCCCTGACTAGCCCAACTCTTCCACGCCATCACCACACGCAAAAACTGGCGTCCGTAACCCGGTGTCAGGGCTGCTCTCACCACCTTGTTCCCGTCGACTGCAATGCGCGCAAAAGAGCTGAGCCTTTTCTTTTTTACCCCAGGGCAAGCTCAAGATTGTGGGGTCTAACATTGGGTCCCTTCCCGTGTTCCGCTTTCCCCTTTCGTGAGAAACTGTTCCCACCCCCACGGGGCACACCTTTCGTCTGTACTCGCTCCAATGAACGATCTAGTCTCGTGATTCACCTTGCTTTGACAACCGCCCCTCCCCGGAGCAGTCCATCTGGTGACGCCGTCGTCCCAACGTTCTGCCATTGGACGTGTGCGTGGTCTGTTCCGTTCCTGGATCTCTTGGGAACCCGTCGTCATCGGGGTAAACGACCCTCGGCTCTTTGTCGGGTGGCCTGTTGTCTGCCCTTGGCCAGAGAGGGCACCAGACAATAGTTGGCTGGCCCATTGGAACCGAATTCGGCATAAGGCGTGTGCAATATCGAGATGCCATGCTGCTGCCATAAGTCCGGAAGTCGGATTTGCTATAAGTACACTCGGAGATCTCTCGACTCTTCCCAGCAGGATGGGAAAGGGGGGACACTCGGCACCCTAGTCCAGTCCGGCGACAACAACATCATCTTTCCACTCACTCACGAAGCCCGGCTCTCACAATTCGTTATACGCCATGAAGCTGAAGCAGTCAGAGAGCCATGGTGTAGACCATGTCGACATCACGTCGGAACCACGCCTCGACGCACCCGAGGGATCGCCCTTGCCGTGGTACAGGCAACATGAGCTCAGGAAGCTGTACTTCATGATGGTCTTTCTCTTCCTGGGGTCGACGACACTAGGATACGATGGAAGCTTGTTGAATGGACTTCAGACGATGCAGTCATGGCAGTCTTGTAAGTGTTGTAATGTTTTGCGTCATGTCCTGCCTGAAAGAGTCCTCCTTTTCCGGTAATGTCTCGTTGAACGTAACTCTACGACATGAAACTAACACATTCTCATTCAGACTTTGACCACCCGACTGGAAGCCGTCTCGGCATCTTTGGCGCCATGCCCGGCTTCGGCGGTCTCTTCGTCCTCCTCTTCGCCCCGTATATCGCCGACGGCCTCGGCCGAAAGACTGGCACCGCCATCGGATGCATCCTCGTCGTCGCCGGCGCCCTCCTGCAGGCATTCCCCAAGGCGGGCTCGGGCAGAGACGCGATGTATCTCATCGGCCGCTTCATCATGGGCGCAGGCTCCAACATCTCCAACGGCACGTGCCCCCTGCTCATCACCGAGGTCGCCCATCCCCGACACCGCGGCAAGGTCACGACTCTCTACAACACGCTTTGGTGTAAGAAAGTCCCATCCGTGAGAAGGAAATGCCATCGCTGACAGCTATTGAACCCAGACCTCGGCTCGATCATCGCAGCCTGGACTTGTAAGTCGCCCACACTAGCCTGCCCTTTGCACACTTCCTGACTTCCCTCATGCAGGCTTCGGCACACTCACAAAACAAAACGGAGACATCCAGTGGCGCCTGCCCACCGGTCTGCAGTGCATGATGCCCGGCATCCAGCTGCTCGCCGTGTGGTTCCTTCCCGAGAGCCCGCGCTGGCTCATCAGCAAGGGCAAGGAAGAGCAGGCGAAGCGGGTGCTGATAAAGTACCACGGCAACGGCAACGAGTCGGACGAGTTCGCGCACTGGGAGTTTGCCGAGATCTCGAGCACCCTCAAGCTGGAGAAGGAGGCGGCGGCGGCGAACAGCGGGTGGATGGAGCTCGTCCGCACGCCCGGCAACCGCAAGCGCTGCGCTCTGATCATCGCGACGGCCATCTTCTCGCAGTGTTCTGGAAACGGCCTGGTTTCGTACTACTTGAGTGGTTAGTATCGATGAAGTGTTCTGTGATAGGGGCGAGCGGGAACTAACGTCTGAGGCAGTCATTCTGAACACCATTGGTATTAAGGAGTGAGTTGAAACCTTTCGTGAGAGTTACGCAACAACGCTGACGCGGTTCTTTCAACAGCTCGATTACACAATCGTACATCAACGGGGGTCTCACGATCTGGTCTTGGCTCGTATCGCTCACCGCTGCGTTCTTCGTCGACCGCATCGGACGCCGTGTGCTATTCCTCTTCGCCGGCGTGGGCATGCTGCTCTCCTTCTCCGTCTGGACGGCGTGCAGCGCAGTCTACGCCCAGACCGAGTCGTCTTCGGCTGGTATCGCCGTCGTGGCGATGATATTTGTCTTTTACGGTATATGAAGCTGAATCCTATGAAGGGATTGTCTCTTGCTGACAAAAGCTCTTCTCTCAGGTGTCGCTGGCGCTGCGTGGCCCGGCCTGACGGTCTCCTACACCGTCGAGATTCTCCCCTACAACATCCGCGCCAAGGGTCTCACGCTGTGCTTCTGCTTCACGGCGCTGAGCGGCGTTTTCAATCAGTGGGTCAACCCGCTTGGTATTGAGCAGTTGGAGTGGCGTTTCTACTTTGTTTACATTGCCATGTAAGTGTCTTGTTCCCGGTCTTGTGTTTGAGCTTCTTCGCTAATCAAGGCCACCAGCTTGGTTATCGAGGTCTTGGTCATCTACTTCTTCTTCGTCGAGACCAGAGGTCCCACGCTGGAGGAAATTGCGGTGCTCTTTGACGGCAAAGACTCGGCCGCGGGAGTCGCCAGGCATGAGGCGCAAGCGCAAGCTGAAAAGGTTGAGAAAAGAGATTCGGCGTGAGAAAGTTTCGAGAAAACAGGGGGCCCGTGGAGAAGCCGAATAGGAATTTAGGGAGTTGATGTTAGTCTTAGACTAAACGGGAGGAATAGTTCTATTGAATGATACCAATAGTGGTGCCGCTATCATGTTTACATGTCACAAACTCTGAAGCCACGGATAGCTGTTGGATAAGTTAACATAATTAAGGCAACGGAACTCGCGGTTAAGTGCTGAGCGCTGTTCAACCTAGAAGAAATTCTCAAGCAAAAACCCCAGAAAACCGAAGCCCTGCTTTAACACACTCATTGTCGGATTTGAATTTGTCTAAAGCTTACCCGGGCTGAGGGTGGCAGACAATGAGTCAGGGGAGACAAAAAGGATAAGGACCCAGCCACAAAGACCACAGAGGCTGTCTGGAGCCAAATAGTCAATACGAGATCAATTATCAAGGCGGTCCATCGAGGCCACTGCCCGTCACCACAATGAATGAGAAGGGGCAATGATTACATCCAGTTCAATTTTCAGCAGTGAGCTACCATCTATGTGACTCTACAGAACCAGACCCATACACGCTAGGAAATCCCAAGCACGCTATTCCGCACTGATGCCGGAGACCGGGCCACCAGGCCATGCCGCCGGCGTGTCTTATCGATCACAAACAGCCGCCTATTTGCAGACGGGGATGTTGATGACCTGGCCCTCCTGGAGAAGGAGGGGGTCGACGCCCTCGTTGGCGGCGAGCAGGGCGTTGACGTCGAGGCCGAGGTCACCGGCAACGATGAAGAAGGTGTCGCCCTTCTGGATGGTGTAGGTGGCCGGGCCGCCCTCGACGCAGGTGGCGGTGCCGGGCTTGGACAGGCAGGAGGTGTTGTCGGGGTTGCAGATGTGGGTGGGGACCTTGAGGACCTGGCCGAGGAGGATGAGGTTGGGGTTCTCGAGGTTGTTGAGCTTGGCGATGTCGCAGATGCCGGAGCTCAGCTTCTGGGAGATGATGGTGAGGGTGTCGCCGGAGACGACGGTGTAGTCGACGACGGGGCCCTGGGAGCAGGTGGGGGTGGCGGAAACGCTGGCGGTGGCAGAGGCGGTGCTCGTGGGGGTGACGTCGGTGGGAGTAGCCTGCTATTGTGAGTTGTTAGAATGAGTAGTTCTTTGAGATGCTCTCGATATTGGCGGATGCGTGGAGGAGAGCTCAGCAGCTCTGCTGGAGGAGGGCTTCGAGTTGACTATGGTACTTACAGGAAGAGCGGCAACAAGGCCGGCGCCGGCGAGGAGAGTGGTGAAGATGTAAGAGATCTGCATTTTGAGAGATTTGGATGGTATCAAAAAAGATGATTAAATGAAGAGCGAGTGAATTTGGGTAAGTTGAAACGATTGTGTAGCTGGTTTAGCGAAAGACTGGATCGAAGAGCGGGATGCTGATGCTGCTTCTAGAAGTCTGCTCGACACCGACGATTTCTCATCTACTTATACAAATCTGATTCCCCAGCCCCAAGGGGGAAAGGGAGGAAACCAACAGCTTGGACACTAGCATGCTAGACTCGGTAACTACCAGTTCGAATGGCCTCCGTCAATGTCGTTTGTGGGTCAGAGGGGGCTCAGGGGGGGCTATGCGAGGTCGAGCTCAGATGGGTTGAAGCCATTTCCAGACGCTGGTGCTCCCTCCTCGGGGGCCTGTCCGCGGGGGCCATGGAATCCGACTCTCTTGCGCAGGGCGAGAAATGCGATGGCACCGCGTTCCCGGCTTGCTGTCACCGGCGAGCCGAGCGAAGTTGTCCCCGAGCCACGGCGCTGGAATATCGGCAGTCTCGGGCATGATCATGTTCCCAGCAGGGTCAGGAGCGTTAAACTCTAATTTCTGGAGATTCTGACCCCTTTTTTGACTCGTGTTGGCTGTCAATCTGGGGACACCCTTGTCCGATCGTCTGGTGTTGTTGGAGAGTTGAGACGACGCTTTAGAAGCTCAATCTATTCGCACTCTAAAACCCCCCCTTTCGCAGAAGAGAAACCGTTGCCCCCTTACGCGTTTCTTCTTGGCCATTTCAATTTTGACGTGGTCAGTCATGTCAATGATGATGCAGCATCGGGAAGAGCTGAAGGTCTGCTGTAACAATCGGATCACCAAAAGCCAAAATTGCATCGGGACAGCTCATGCAGCAAAGTTCTTGATTTAGCCGCCAACCTTAGAAGTGGCTAATCCAGAAAGTTGGTTCCTGTTGGTCTTGACTTACATGTCACCAATATCACGGGACTTAACAGCCGGGGCAATCAATCAAGGTTTGAGCCTCATCAACCTGAGCCCCACCATATCGTCCGAACGCTCCAGTCTCATCTCCAACTGCAATCGGGCTGGACCCGACTCATCATCAGACTGTTCACTAGAAGACGTCAAACAGCTCCTTTCATCGCTGCAATTTGTTGGACGCACATTGTTTCCGTTCCATCACCCCCAGAAAATTGGCTATCAATTCATTATTCGACATTGGCGAGATGATGCAAGAGAGTGATGATACTTACTTTCAGTAGCCTTGAGCCAACCCGGGGCATTCCCGGTTCGGTTTCGGTCTGGTGAAGCACCTCCGCGTGGGGCTGGGGGAAAGGTCCAGTGTTCCACCCAGCACCAAGTCCCTCTGCCAATGACTCCCGAGGGTTCCGATCGCTTTGAAGCCTTCCGAAAACGTTGACCCCAAGACGGTGGTCGCCAATACCGGGACCTCCATCTTAGATGCATCAATACAACGGAGGAGGTTACCGAAATGCAACCTCGTGTCGCGAGGGAGGGATAGCTGGCGGGCTTGAACGGAAAAAAATACGGGCTGGACTTCCAAAATCTGCAATTGTCGCCTTGACCAGATATTGTGCTGTAGTTTGTTCCAAGCATCTTGCCGTTTGCATTTTGCCATCGATGCTTGGCATTACGCCGTCAATAAGCGTAAGGAGAAGGAACACAAAAGTTCTTGATCTATTTCGAGGGCATTTCGGAAGCCAAGCTTCGCTCATATGGACTCCGGCCTACTATCTATACGGGAGATCTTCCAAACTTGATCAAGTGCGTCCGCATTTGGTAATATTCCATATGACTTGGCTCAAGAAATTTGGGAGAGCCTAGACTTGCAGTGGAGACGTTTCTTGAGAAAGCTGATGCTCGGGGATATCAGGTGACTCCTTTGACAAACTCAGAGTTCAGTAGCATAGCCACTCAAGTTAGTAGAGGCTCGGGATGTGGCCGGTATTTTCATTAACACGACGTGTGCGGACCAGCCTGTGACTTGAGAATAGTCCCGCGGAAACGGAGGTAGCCGCGCGGTTTAAGCATATGCCCCTATTCCCCTCTGTAGCAACAAGAAGAATCTGGGGATGGTTTAACCATGGGAGGTGTGTCTATCTCTGCATACATGTCCTTTGCCACAGAGGACCTTTCGGAGATGATTTCCAGGACTGGCGATGCTCGCGTTCATTCTTCTTTTCCAGCGCCACGAATGCGAGCTTTGGCATGAACTTCCAACATCTTGTTGTCATACAACATCGTGTAACGAGTCTCGGGCCCTGATGCAAAGACTGAACAGAACTTCTCTACTTACCTTTACTACGGGGACAATATTGGGGTACCTTACTCATGTAATTGCTTATGATTAATCTCCGGAGCATTGTGACAGCGAAACCCAAGCCGGAAGACGGCACGACTACACCCGTTGGGTATGTCTGACTCGCCTCATCAATGGCCTTACTTAGTAGAGAGAAATGGCAGACAATTCAAACTCCGGCAATAAATCTCGTAATTAATTCCCGATGTATTATTTATTGATCGCTTCTTACACCATCCGGCATCTTACCATAGTATGATATTTATCTCGTTTGCACAGTACGGAGGAGCAATTACTTTAAGGGACCATTTTCCTCCCGCAATTCAAGTGCAAGCTCCAATTAGTTTGAAATGTCTGCCACGAAATCAGGATCCAAAACCTCTGGAAAACATTGCTTGTAGTTGGGCTCTTGACGCCTCAAGCCGGCCTTCACTGCTGTCGCGACCAAACACTTAGCCGCAGACCTCTGGCAACCATGCCGCGTTTGGTGTTCTGCAACATCGAGACTCGGCTCCCAGACTGAATAGTTCGCGCATGCCACTCTGAAATGACGATGAAGCGTTGAACTGCCTGTGACACCCGAAGTCAAGTCATCACGAACACGTCGATTTACGGCTTGATGACACGCGCTTACGCGCCATCCGTACGAATAACCTCATAGCGGCTGAATGATCGTTAGTCACGGCGCGATCCGACATGAAGATCAGCTGTGAAGACACTCTATATCTGTAGGACCGTAGGATTATGGCCAGCCATTTCTCCGCATGAAGCTGGAGACGATCCCCAGATTGGAGCTTTTCCCCGCCTCCGCACTTACGCGCCCCAGCTCAACCCCAACCGACGCTTTGCGCGCCAATCACAACTTGATCAGCAACCAGGTTCGGGAGTTTGGAAGGCAATCATTTGTGCGCAAGAGGAAAGACTTGGCAACTGCGTAATAGTTCTCAAAACCGGTGGGATGATGTTGCGTCGCGTTGTGGAGTAAAGGCATCGCGAACCGCTCGGGGACTCGTCAATGATGGCTGGAAACACTTTCGATGTCAAGCATTCAAGACATATAAAATGCCATTTGCACAGTCATGGCTGTTTCACATGATTGACAAGGCAAGCTGCAACACTCGGATCTCCGTCCACAGTCACGATGAAGCTTCTTCAGCTGGCGTCGACCGTTCTCGTAGCCACCGTCGCGGTGGCTCAGAGCTTCAACAACCCGGTGCTGTGGGAGGACCTCGCCGATCTCGAAGTTATCCGCGTCGGCGACACCTACTACTACACGGCGTCGACAATGCACTACTCACCCGGCGCACCTGTTTTGAAAAGCTACGACCTGGTCAATTGGGAGTTCATCGGACACTCTGTGCCTGAGCTCATTTTCGGCGAAAAGTACTACTTGAACACCACTGAACGGGCTTACGTCGGAGGCATCTGGGCAAGCTCGTTGCAGTATCGTGAGAGCAACGGATTGTTCTATTGGTATGGGTGCATCGAGTTTGGCAAGACGTACATCTTCACCGCCACGGACCCCGCAGGCGAGTGGCAGAGCTACCCGCCTTTGGATGAGTGTTTCTATGACCTCGGGGTTCTAGTCGACGATGACGACACGATGTACATCGCATACGGGAGGTACAACATCAGCATCGCTCAGATGTCTACTGATGGCTTGAAACCTGTCCGTCAGCAGGTAGGTTGCTTTGCCCCATGCCCTGATGAGCCGGTTGTTAACAGTGTACAGGAAGTTTGGAATGATCCTACTCGGTACCTGGAAGGAGCCAGATTCTATCACATCAATGAGAGCTACTACATCTGGTTGACTAAGCCCGCCGACGGGCAGCATGTTCTGAAGGCCGACAATCCGTGGGGCCCGTACACGAACAACACCGTCCTCGATCGCATGGCATCTCCAATCCCCTACTCCGGAACACCTCACCAAGGCGGCATCATCGATACACCTTCAGGTGATTGGTTCTATATGGGATTCCTTGATGCTTACCCATCCGGCCGCATTCCCGTTCTCGCTCCTCTTACGTGGGACGAAGAGGGCTGGCCGCACATCGTAACTGACGAAGCCGGAGGATGGGGCAAGACTTACCCCTTACCTGTTGTCACAGACAAGACTGTCAACCCGGCCGGAGAGCATTCCGACAGTTTCGATGGATCAAAGTTGGGACCGGAATGGGAGTGGAACCACAACCCCGACAACACTGCCTGGGCGCTCGGAACCGATGGCCTTACTCTCCATACGGCGACGGTCACGTATGACCTTTACTCTGCACGCAACACCCTCACCCACCGAATTTTGGGACCCAAGAGCAGCGGTACTTTCCGCCTGAACCTCGCCGGCATGGCGGATGGTGACGTCACCGGTGTCGCGATCTTCAGGGATGAATCCGCCTACATCGGACTCCAGAAGGAGGGCGATTCTCTGAAGCTGTTTGCCGTCCACGACATCCTCGCCCCCGAGAGTGCAGGATGGCAGACTACGTCAAACGGCACCGTCGTGGCAACTGCCGAAATTGATCTGTCGACGATTGCAACGGGAGCTGACGACATTTGGTTGAGAGCTACGGCTGATCTCACGCCCTCGTTTGGCTTATCAGACAACACGAATGCTGCGCAATTCCACTACAGCACGGATGGAGAGAACTTTACTCAGTTGGGAGACAGCTGGCACCTGCACAACCGCTGGCAATATTTCATGGCCTTCAGATTCGCGGTCCTGAACTTTGCGACTAAGTCTCTGGGAGGTTCTGTGCTTGTGAAGGAATTCAGTATGAAGTCGGTTGAGTAAAGCGCCGCTTTTCTCCAGATATAGTGAAGTCGATACTCGACTGTATATAGTGTGCATTTCTTACAGTCGCTAGATCACCAGTTTATCAAGACATATTTTGCAGAACAAACTATCATCAAAGTGGGGTAACTTTTTCAGCCGGGGATGAGGCAGTTCCTCGTTTGGAGATTTTCCTGCTCTGTGTGCTATTATGTTGCGCGTATGCGGTTCGTCCGGCGCTTACATTATTGTGACACTAAGCGTTCTTTTATGGTGAAAAAGAGTAAAGTGCCATTGACACGTACCTTATCAAATCAGGTTTACGTAGTATCGTTGGGGAAGACGTCTTAGTATTACATGACAACATGCGAAGATGAATAAGTACAGATGTCTTTGCCCAATCAGAATTGACGTTCAGTAATGATGTCACAACTTTGAAAAAAGGATATTTGACTTGTTGACCTTAGATGAGGGAGTCTCTAGCGAAGCTTTCAACTCAAGACTTCCAGTCTAAGCCTCTAAGGCAATATTCAGCCCACGAAACCGCGCATGTAATAGCTCAAGTCTGGCTTCCACTGCTCCTTAAGTAAATTTAAAACATATTGTTCCAAAACCGTCTCTGCTGTAAAGCACAAAGAGTCTTAAATAGTTATCTGATGAATGGAAATAGATGGTGCTGAAGTTCATGTTGAGTGCCTTCATGTGTGGATCATTTGGTGTCGAAAACCACACCAACGGTCAATTCAAGGCAACGGAACGGGATTGCCGATTAATGCTGTATGGAAAGACGAAGAGTGAGACAAAATTTGTGCAAACCTAATTAAATTGCTGAAGAGGCTCCTGCGGTCTTTTCCCTTTGTCCGCACTTCTCGGATATCTCGCATTTCACCGTTCTGGCGTTGACGTGGTCGCTAAGACACCCCATGTTCCAGAATTAGAGGGCCACTGGGACCACCATTCACGAGATACGGATTATGACGGACAAAAAGTCGCCGGATGGGCTGATGATTTTCTATAAAAAAGGCTGTCTGTCTGTCTCTCTGCTCATTTCTTTTTCTCCTCGTCAGCAATCAGCTTCACATTTTCCACCTATGCAACAATCCAAATTTCTATATCTGCATTTCATCATGAAATCCTTCATGCTCCTCGTTCTCGCTGCCACTTCGGTGTTTGGCGCGGCTGTTACTCCTCGCGCTGACGGAGAGGTCGACTGGGCTCTCGTCAAGCGTCAAGACCTTTGCTCTACTTGCATCCGCGCCGGCGCTTGCAACAACAGCAACAGAGCTTTCTGCGCTGGCCAAGGCTGCTGCGGTTAGAAAGTGAACAAGGTAAGCTCTGCTTTGAAAACACAGCCATTGTTAAGGATAGTATTGATGGGCCAAACACGATGCTAATGCTATAGTGAAGAACTTTCTTGATCATGGAGGCGGACTCAGGTTTGACTTAGGAGTCGCACCCTTCGACTCGCTATGGAAATTTTAGACATGACAATAAACTTCCATATCACGCGAATCTCTTCGAATGTCGGAGTCAGCTCATGCTGAAGTGTTCATCCGATACGCTTCGGATGAAGATCAGTTCCACAGTGACCCGTGATGTCCCGGAAACCTTAAATGCGACTCTGCCGTATCCATTGCTGGGATTCTAGATACAAGCCTCTAGACCCTGTAGTTGCATGATAGTAGAGGAGCACCAAATTCAAAGCCAGAAACGCTCATTTGAGTAGTCTGTAAGAGAGCGCGGCATTGTGCTCATTTCCAATCGCTCGGTATCAAGATGACCGACCCATGATATTGAACCTCACAATCAACAGAGATCCTGGGTGTAACCTACAAGCGGCAATGCTTGAAACATACGATTCCGCAAAGTCTTGAATAATACATGAGGCTTCACTGCAGAGATCTTTGGCCGCACGCAACGAACGTGCCGAATGTTGCCCCTATCTCGAGCATTTCCTTCTCAAAGCGCTCTTCCAAACCATCAAAGATGACCTCTGGGAGGTCAAGGCTCATTGCTATTCATTCCTGTTAGTACTTGGTCATGATGCGACCGCCATTCTATCTGAGCAACATCGTTGTTTCGTACCTTTGGCAGCTCCAATGACTGTTGGGATTGTCAGTTTGAAAGGCTCGACAGACAGTTGGCGAAGGCTTTCGTCTGCAAGCCTCTTTCCTACAGGAATCTCAAGCCGTTGCAGTGTCACCTTCTTCAGCCCAGCCTTGGTAAACGATTGATCCAGCTTGGAGCTGAAACGACCTCCCATACCGCTCCCTTCGAAAACGGCTTCGAAGAGTTGAAGTAAGTCATTGAATGCAGAGGGATCCTCGGTTCGGCCGGCGGAAAGATCCATCTCCTGGATCTGAAGCCACCCTCCCGGTGCAAGTGTTTCTGGGGTCCAGTTAGTAGAGCTTCGCCATGAATACG
Source organism: Colletotrichum theobromicola (assembly GCA_014705045.1). NCBI lineage: Eukaryota > Fungi > Ascomycota > Sordariomycetes > Glomerellales > Glomerellaceae > Colletotrichum > Colletotrichum theobromicola. Next base: position 125,769 of record JABGLZ010000591.1, on the reverse strand, counting down.
CCATCGATACCTACCTGTCAAGTTAGAAACCACACGATCGGCACCAGCCTTTCCGCATCCTGGAAGGACGAAACGGACATGGGTGAAGTCAAAGGTCCCTACCAACTCAGTTGCTGGTCGTTCACATGCGTCTCCGGCCATGTAGCGAATGTTGCCGTCAGGAGATTCCGGGAGGAAAGAAGGCATGTAATCGATACCAACAAGTTGTGCAGATGGCGCAAGCTCTTTTCTGAGATCCCTCAAAAGAATTCCTAGAACAAGTGGTCAGAATGACAACGACGGGAAATTTCTACCATGTGGTTGGGGTTTACCATCAGCACAGCCGACGTCAAGAACCTTGAGAGATGGATCATTGAGATTTACGGGTGCGAAGACAATCTTGTTGTCCAAACAGGCTTGGAACCATTGGTGCTGTTTTCGAAGTCGTTCAACCTCGCGATTTGTTTCGCGAAGGAGGTACTGTGGGTCTTGCTGGTCTGACATGGCGAAGATTTGTTGGGTTTATTCTCCTGGATCACTTTGGAGTTACATTGTATTCAACTACAGGACAGATTGGAGTCAGGTATTTATACACAGATCGATGAAAGTTTATATTAGCTATTTTGCGATTAAAATTCCACAAGTTCTGCCAGACCCGCAAGTCCGAAATCGCCTGTCGGAAACATTCCCAACACCAGACAAAAAGTCTCCGAGACCGAGTTTTGGTCAGATCGTGGCGTCGCAAGCGAGATCTCCGAGCTTGGCATGGTTCGCGTCACGGATATTACCCATCATAGATTTGAGAAACCCTTGATGCTCTGCGAGTGAAACATCTGCAGTTTATACGGCATTGAACGGCCAAGGCTGGTTCCGTGTCACCTGCCTGGTATCCAAAACGATCTTCCGGAGAGTCATGTCTTGCTTCACAGCATGCAAAGACGCTTATGACTGCTGAACTGCGATCCTGCCAAGCATCCGGGGTTGTTTAAGTGCCGCAAAATGGACTTGTGTCGCACCAAAGTTCCCTGAGTGGACGCAGCCAAGTCTTTTGGGAAACACGACATGAGAATGACAATGCATCCGCCAGCCCAACACACGTGGAGTTCAGGTGGTTTCTCTTGTACATAATCGAAGAAAATTCGTGGTGGTACCAGATTTGGCATGGATCAGCATCCCCCAGGGTTCGTCTTATGTCAGATCACAGGAGCATGTAAGACTGTTGACGAATCACTGCCGAAGGGCCAAAAGGCGACCAACCACAAGAAGTAACGCAAGTGAAAGTTGGAACTTCTTTAGCTTATCGTCACTCCACAGTGCCACGCAGGCTCACGTCGGAATATGCGTAGCCTGCGGGGTAAAAGTACTTTGGTGTTCCGTCGATAAGTTGCGTCGCCCCGGAACGGAATGATGTTCCGGATGACAATCCCGTCGTGTCCTTATAAATGACAACTGAAGAAACGGGTTCGCCCATAGTAGATTCTTGGCAAGTTTTCTGACTGAGCCTTTTTACTCTTCACCTGGCTGTTCTCTTCTGAAAGCATCTGAGGCTACAATCATGGCGCCAGCGATTGATATCAAGGTAGAATAGGTATCCTCGTATGCGTTCTATTGTTCCAGCTGATGAAATTCAGACCTACCCGGGCAACATCGTCAACGGAGAGTTTGCCCCAACGGCCGAGACTGGGCACTCAATTGACCCTGCAACGGAGGAACCTCTGTACGAGGTGCCGGTCGCCACGAAACAACAGCTTGACGACGCAGTCCAACACGCCAGGAACGCTTTCAAGACATGGGGCAAGACAACCCACGAGGAGAGGTCAAAGCTCGTGCTTCAATATGCGGACGCCATCGAAGAAAACAGGGAAAGCCTCGAAAAGCTGCAGACCATGGAGCAAGGCAAGCCCTTGGGTCTGGCTAACATGGAGATGACCATGACTATATCTTGGCTGCGTGCTTTTGCAACCATGGAAGTCAAAGACGAGGTCCTCGATGACAATGACGAGAGAACCATCTACTCCACATTCCCTCCCCTTGGAGTTTGCGGTGCCATTGTTCCCTGGAACTGGCCGATGCTGCTGGGTTTGGGTAAGGTCGGACCTGCACTGATGACGGGCAACACGATCATCATGAAGCCGTCGCCTTACACACCGTATTGCGACTTGAAGCTGGGCGAGATCGCCATGTCTATTTTCCCTCCAGGAGTATTCCAAGTACTCAGTGGCAACGATGACCTGGGACCGTGGATGACGGCACACCCAGGCATCGACATGATCGCTTTCACTGGATCAATTGCGACGGGGAAGAGGGTCGCGGAAAGCTGCGCCAAAGGCCTGAAGAGATGTCTTCTTGAGCTTGGCGGCAATGATGCTGCCATTCTCTGCGAGGATGTCGACATCTCCAAGTGCCTACCCAAGATCGCGACACTTGCCTTTTTGAACTCAGGCCAGATTTGCATGCTGGTCAAGAGGATCTACGTTCATGAGAAGATTTACGACGAATTCAGAGATGCGATGGTAGAGTTCACCAAAAACAACATCAAGACTGGCGGAGGCTTTGAACCGGATGTTGTCGTCGGACCTGTCCAAAACAGCATGCAGTGAGTACCAAGGTTCAAAATTGCCGCTTGCATCATCTTCTAACGATGCACCAGATTTGAGCTTGTCAAGAACATGTACGCAGACATTGAAAAGTGTGGCTGGAAAACAGCACTGGAGGGTTCCGTTCGTGAAACCTCCAAGGGCTACTTCATCGAGCCTGCGATTATTGACAACCCGCCTGAGGACTCTCGCATTGTCAAAGAAGAGCCGTTTGGGCCAATTGTGCCCTTGCTCAAGTGGTCGTCTGAGGAGGATGTAATTGACCGTGCCAACGGCCTTGAAACAGGCCTCGGCGCATCGGTGTGGAGCAAGGATCTGAAGCGTGCTGAGCGGATGGCCCGGTGCCTGAGTGCCGGAAGCGTCTGGGTCAACTCGCATTTTGACGTTGCACCCAATGTTCCCTTCGGAGGACACAAAGAGAGTGGAATCGGAATGGAATGGGGCATTGAAGGATTCAAGCAATACACAAACTCGCGGAGCCTTTGGGTTTGGAAGAAGGTGTTCGAGTAACTGGCTGGTCCCTATTGTAAGGAGGATGGTGCGCGGTTCCGAACTGAAAGGCATCTGGTTAGAGACGAACTATGGGAAGGCTTAATTCATCCAGTTATCTTCTTTGGAAGACTGTCGAATGTCCGTCCGTCCGCCTGTCTAAAAGAGCTTTGTTTGTGAACTGAGCCGCGCGGATCGGAAAATAACTGCAAGGAGCATCGATGCAGCCACGGTCGACGGCACTGATGAGAGTTCTTGGCCCAGGGCTGCGGTGACGGGTGCTGAGCTTCAACGCCCCGTCGCTTCAAGCAGGAATTGCCGAGTCAGGCCGACTGCGCCCACGTTTCCAGGGCTTTGTGGGTCGCGGCAGGCACTGATGGCCGAAACGAGACCAGACCGTGCCTTCTTACTAGACGCAACGACATCACTTGTTGTAGAATGCTGCATGTCAAGTCGGTGGCCTGAAGCTCCCATGGTTTTCAGTGCTCCCGGACTATAACGGGTTGGATGAACCCTCAACTCTTTCTGTTGAATTCATGGAAGTCAACAGCCGTTGCCAAGAACCGATAGAATTGAAAACTGTGTCAAGGTCTTGACAATTGGCCTAGGGGAAGGTTGAAGCTAGCGTTGCAAAATGCTTTCGGACTCTTTCTAAGCATTTGTAAACAGCGTTAATCTGAAAATAGTCCTGAGCAAGTTACACTCGACTATATCGGCAATATTTAGACTACCTAGTACCTAGGCGTTGGACGTGGCCCGATGCGACGCAGCCGATTTACCCGGACTATTGTTCCTGAAAGCGAGCTCAACTGCAATAACTCTATCCAAGAAGTCCTCCAGGTGACCTGTCTGGGGTAATAACAAAAGTCCGTCTAATCCAGATTGAGAGCAACAAGAGGGCTGAAACGTCACTATTAATCTATTCGGCGCGCATGAAGCAATGCCACATCTCGTCTATGTTCATTAAGGTTCTCGCTTCGCTGCAGGCGGGAACCCCGACAACGCTCAGGCCTGAGTGAGCTGATGGTGGAAGGGGAGCTTCTGCCGAGCCCCCAACGTCCCACAATACCCCTGGGGAGATTCTATTCGCGACGACACAGTCCCTGGACCCGAGGAACCTCGTTTGAGTCATGGAAATCGCGATCTACCCGAGCGCTGATCAACAGCTTCTTGGACGACGGGAACAGCATATAAGAAAAGAATAAACACCCTACAGAATTCTCGTTCTCCATCCAATCCAACCAGCTTTCTGTCAATCCACTGCACTCATTCCATCAACTCTCATTATCCACAACCAACGCTCTCTCTCCGAGTAACCAAATCAACACCAATCATTCAAGATGCAGTTCCCTACCTTCGCCGTCCTTGCCCTGGCTGCTGTCGCCTCGGCTGCGTCTGTTCCTCGCGCCACCACCTACGAGACCGCCAACTACCTGTCTGTCTGCCAACAGGGCACCAACCTCTTCTGCACTGGCAACACCGGCGTCTGCCCGAAAGGCAAGACTGACACCTTCGACCCCAATGCTACCAAGGCCAACGAGGACGCCTGCAAGGGTCTTAGCAGAGGCGAGAGCTGCACCCAGACTGTCGCATGCGTCTAAGTACGAGAGGAAACATGATAGGGGTCGATTTGGATGGGTCATCATATACAAGCGATTTGTTTGCATCAGAGGCATGAGATTTGCAGCCTCGTTTTGGTTTCACGCCTTTACATTCTCAGTACATACCAAATAGAGATACTGTACACACGGTCTTCTGAAGCTTTTCCGTGAATGTAGCCCGCATGTTTCCACAGCCGCTGCCCATACTACTACTTCCGCGGATCTACTGGGACAAATAGATTCAACCAACCGCAAGTTCAATTGACTGTGTATCGATGGTAGACGAGAGTCTAAACTCATATATTTTCTTTCGGGAAAAAAAGAAAATGCTTTCATTCCCAACCGATGGTCAGTTGAAGAGATAGGACTAACCGCTTGCCCTGTCGAGATCGACCACAAACTCCCCTCCGCTGGCGAAGCACTCAGACAACCGTCGCGAGATCGTGTCAGTGGGCTTGATCACGTAATCTGGGATCATTGAATTCCCATTACTTCATCCCCGATTAATTTCTTGGAAGCCGTTTTCCCTTGGCTCACGTCGTTTCTCTTCGAATCCCTTGAAGCCTGTAAGAGATTTGGCCCGATAAGCTCAGAGACTCTCATAGCGCAAGAAGACCGAGGGGTGAATGTCTTCTTTCGTCTCACTCATGTTCCCGCCGGCATCGTCGAATTGAATGTATGGCTCAATTTGGTCTCACATCAAAGCGAAGGATATCATAGCAAGCCCAATTCTACATTGGTTATGAATCCCACCATTCCTTTTGCGGGAACATGAGACTTACGTTCGAAGTCAGATTCGTCACCAGCCAGGATATTTGGATTGCCACCATCAATGTCGGTATGAATACCGAGAAACCACACTTGTACGAGCTCTGAATCGGCCCCTTTCAACTCGTCATTAACCGTATGATCGATGAACTCTCTCCATGCGTTCGACTTCTCAGTCTCGTCAGCCCTCCTGTTCTAGATGCTAATGAAACCGTCCTTGAGGTCTGCTATGCTCTTCATCTCACCGAGTCTCCGGGAATCACTCCGCGTTTAAGTGAGCGGTGCCAAAGGGTTGGGGAAAACGGTTTCCGGTGCTCATCGATACCTAGGCATCGCATGGAACGCATGTCTGATGACTGAGTTCAAACTGGCGCAATTTCAAAAACAGTCAATGATCCATCTCACGATTTGATTGTGCTTTCGGACTTTCATTTGTCTGGTAAGCCTGGGAAATATTGGAGGAAAGGAAGAGACAGCAGGTGATCGAAATAAGGTGAATGCAAAGAATTCTATTAGAACGTGGTATTTGCATGTGGAAATATGGCTTTTCTAATTTGTGACATAAGTGTAGACAGATAACTCCATGCTGAAGCAATTAAGTGGATTTACATGCCAAGTCCTTCTCATCAGTGCGATCATGCTGGTAGTTCTGCTATTGGGCCCGACGACCTCTTTCCCTTTCCGGACTTGTTTACGCTTGGCGATTTACCAAGTGAATAAGCAGGAACTGGGTCATGGACCTTGCTCCCATAACCATCCGGTCTGTCTACCGTGGAGCCTCGCGGTGTCGCGTCGAGCTCCATCCTCTCAGACCACTGATGCGCGTTCGAGTCGAGCTCCGAGATAGTAGTCCCCGCCGGCGTCATTGGACTGCGTCCCCAACCATTCCCGCCCTCTGACTTTATGTTGTCTAGCTCAGACATATCGCCTCTCTGCCATTTCCGGCGGGCGAAGAACAGGTATATCAGCACTGCGAGAAGAATTGTGCACCCTAATCCGACACCAACGCCAATGCCAACCTTGGATCCGGCGGTCATGGTTGTTCCATCGTCATCTTGGTTGGTATTTGTAGCTGAGGGCTGTGATGCTGAGCTCGTGCTTGTTACTGAAGCCGTCGTCTGAGTAGTTGCACCCGTCGGTGTCGTGTTGGGTTGTGTTGGAAGTGGAACGTGACCAGGTTGCCAGATGACGCTCCCTCCCAGGGCAGTAGGAAGCTGGACGACGTTTTCGAGGATCGAGGAATCGGTGAATGCGACTGTTCTTGATATTTGCGGACACCAGCATGCGTCTGCTGATGTGAGTGTTGTCGGTCGTGCCTTTTGCTCGCAGGCTACCCATTGCTCCGAGGTGCCGTTGCAGTAAACGAGTCCTGCCCACGGTTGACCTACACGGACACGTCGTCAGTCACTCGTCAATCCCAAGGAGAACCTCCAGCTATTGACTTACTGCTCAATGCACCCTTGTCTGGGCAACTCGCATCCTTGTATTCTGGATCGCTGCAGCCACCGAGATAAGTAACACCGTATCGTGCGTTGTAGCAAGCCCGGCTTGACAAGCACATATCAGATCGTTGGCAGCATGTGAATTGGCCGAAAGCAGTGTTGCCACACGGGAGCCATTCATCCACCTTCTTGCCAGAGGCATGGTAGCATGTGCCGTTAGAGATGAAGGCATTCAGCTCGGTCATGGTCGCTTATAGTCCATCGAAATACCGTCGGGCTTGCGATTTGCTGAGTGAAGGGAATTGTGCGGTATAGTGTCTGCGATGAGGGTTTGGTAACGTCAAGCTACCGCTGTTGAACGAGTGACATCAGGGAGGGAGGTTGGTAGAAGTGAAGGAGGGGCGAAGAATCGCAGGCGGGATGCACTGGTTAAAGTGCCATCCCTTGCAACGCATCGGAGAAGCGCGGGCCATGTGATGTCTGAGGTCGTTTGCAAGGGGACATCGCCAAGTCGCCGGTGCGAGCCACATTAGCACCCGCATCCGATCCCGAAAAGTGGAATTGTCTGCATCAGACCGATGCGGAACTGATTCGCGTGGTATTCCTTTGGTCGGGAGAATTGTCACGTTGCAATCCCAGAATACGAGCTCGGCTGAGAGTGACCGGCATCTTAGTTCCAAAGCGATGTCTACATTCCGACAAGTGGCATCCTTTGGCATTCCAACCATGATGTCACCTTTGTTTGCGATGGAGGGAACAAGTTGGAACTTTCGCTTCTTTGCCATCACATCGACGTCCAGCGATATTTCTGGCACAGTAAACGGCCCGTTTCTCGTGTTTGCTGCGTGCGGTTACATGCTGATCTTCCCTGCAGCTTTTCTCGCCTTTGTACATGCTTCGATTCGCGGGCTACCTGTTGTTTGTTTCTGTGGCTGGGGTCGATGCTGTTCAGTAGAAGCCAAGTATTCTCCGCAGCTAAGCGACACGAATCAGATTAGACCTTGTGCGACATGTCTTACAAGTTTACGTCTTTCACAGAATGTGACGGTTCCCCTGCCACGCCATTGCCGCAGTGGCTTGGTAAACACGGCTGTAGCGAGACATTTTGCAACGGCAGCGGCTTTCTGGCACTGAGGGAGATCGAGGAGAAAGCCTCCCGCATTTGCGTTGGGCCTCATCGCTAGTATCCGTAAACCACAGGGAGTCATGAAGTTGCTGCTGCCAAATTTGGCGACGCTAAATATCATTGAGCGTTATCTACTCGGTACCATGGTTGCAAGCAGAGATTCAGAGACACGATCTCCGCGTCCGTGTCGACCTGCTGACTGCTCCGGTTCCGGTGGAGCAAATTCCAACGCCGGCTGCGATGTGGGGCCGGCCACCGGCTTCTTTTCGGGGCCCGGGCTTTGCACCGTTCGCCAGACATGCAGACCACATGGTATTGCAGGGGTTTCAAATCCCAATCATGTTATGGATTAACGACATGATATCACGCAATCTGCATCCTCTCCATACCAAACAGCTATTCCTTTTAACGGACTAAAACAATCCCCATCACTAGTTGAAACCCTCGGGCCAGAAATCGTTGAGCCACTCGTAAGGTTCTTCAGGTTCGTACGCATTCAACACCTCTCCGTCATATTCCGTGATTGCGTCTCTGGTCTCATTGTATAAGGCATATTTCAGATCTGGGCCGTTGCCAATGGTGTAAGGAACCGTCTGAACATTGTTGGCAATCTCCTTATCGACAATGACTTCCAGGTCTTGAAGCTGTGCATTCTTGAGCCGGAACTCGTCGCCGTAGTTTGGATTAATCTTTGCAGTCGTCAGACGTACTATATCAAACAGGACTGATTCAAGATTGTGGCAGGATACGTACTATGCCCATTCTGATGCCATTCACAGCGACGACGTTTTGAATTGTCGCATTTCTCTTTGCCTGGTTGAGACAATTGCCACATGATTGGTAGAAAGTCTGACAATAGGCATCATCAGCAAGGCCACACGGATACCATGGTGGAACTGACTTACTCCGAAATTCTCAGCGTAGAAGCCGGTGATGTTGTACTTGCCGCCTAGGGAGTTGTCTTTGGATTGTTAGGTCAGGTTTGGCAGTCGGGAGTTATTCGAATGTCGACTTACCTTGGAAGATCTGTAATAATGGAATGTCAGCAAACGGCCCATATCATGTTTCTTGGACACAAAGAAAGCTTTGGGAATAATCCAAAGAGAATCCATACCTTATCTGTTGCGTTTCGAGCCCCACCGCCGATGACTCGCAGTTGAGTGTTGAGGCCCTTGGATGTAAGTGCGTCTTCGCAGACATCTTCCCACCAAACTATATCCATGTCAGAGAAATTACATGCGCAGCATATGATACCATACCGTTCTCAACCCAAGCGTCTCCCAGTGCATGGATGCCTTCAGCTTGATGCTTGCCGATGATTACGTTACGAATCGTCGAGCCGGGCAGCAGGTTGAATACAGCATCAGCATCCGTGCCCTCTGAAGAATAAGGCATTTGTTAGCTCAGGCTTGACCCTTTGCAATGGTGTTCATGTGAACTTGCCTGCTTGTTCGTTGCAGCTACCCTCAACACGCTCATATCGCTTCATGCCACCGTCAAAGACTTGACCAGGAAGAATGTACATGGTCTGTTCAAGGACTACGGTCTCCTTGGCCACAGGGAACTTTGTAACTGGGAAGGGAAAACGCGGAGGAGGGCGTTGGCCAAGGTCGCCTTGGGTGCTGTCGGCTGAGCCACTAGGTCCGTCTCCGGTCTGACGCCGGTCGATGACTGCGGCCTGCAGCAAAGCAGGCAAAAGTGAGAAGAGGGAGGTGGAAGTGGCTTTCATTGCGAGGGTTTCTCAGTGTGCTGTCTGGACTAAATTTGGTGATTGGACAAAGAAGCCGCAAAAAGGTGTATGGTTTCAATTGCTGCTCCGGGACAACATGAACTATCTCTCAAACATCTTCATGGTCATGGGAAGCTCGAGCTCTTAAATATTTGTGCACAGCAGAGGCTGACCAGGCAAGCTTGCATGGCCATGAAGCTCGCGGAGCTATGTCATTGTCGATTACGTAGCTAATGAAGCTCTCAAAAAGACGTACGAAGACCGACTGCTAGCTACACATGGCTAAATAGCTGTAAGCATGCAGCGGAAAATTGAGTTTCGGGTTTCCGTGAATCAATGGTCGAGGATGGGCGTGCAAGTCCCTTGGCAAGTGCTTGGCGCTGTCGCCCAGCCCTCAGTCTAACCTGTTGGTCAAATACAGGACTTACACACACATCCCGACAGAGCGGCTCAACCCCAGGTTTGCACTGCATCGACCCCGTTTAGAGAGACGAGAGAGGTGGAAATTTCCCTGGATGGCGACAGCTTGGCCACACTGATGCCCAGGATTGTGAGGTCGGGGGTTTAAGCAGGTAAAGACAGCTTCTGTCGGTGTTCTCCAATACGTATCTTGCCTCGATAGGTCGACGTACTTAGCAATAGATAACGCGTGCGGGGGAGTGAGGAATGAGGTACTGGCCGCTGGGCATGGGAGAATTCTATGTGCTGGACTTTGCTTTCTTTTTCCTTTTGTTTCTACGTTTTTCGCACGTTGTGGGCATAAGGGCTCACTTCTGAGTTCCAAACATGTGTTTTGCCCAAGACTAACAAAATTCATACCGATGATGCTGGGTTCCGCCGGAATAACCTTATAGTGACCGTCGAACAATTTCCCCATCATCGCAATCTGCCAAGATCGACGTAGAAGACAAGGGAGTCGGCATTAGAACGATGCTCCAAGCTGGCAAAGATAGGTTTTACAATGTGACCGGAGACGGCGAGGCGATCGTCTGGCTGAACTGTGCCACGAGAGGTAGGCATCGGCGAGGTTTAATGTGTTGGGGCACATGCGGCTTTTGATGATAGAGCTTAACACGAGATGACGGAGACTTGGGCTAGTTTTGAATGATATCGAAGTCTTTGACTCTACGTATTATCCACCTTATGGGAATAATATCTTGTGTACTCAGTGATCAAGTGCATAAACTCTTCGTACCCATTCAACCTCAGAGAGTGATATCTATGAATTAGTCTAAAAGAACTAGATATCTACATTTCCAAACCAGACCTTCGCCGAAGAATAACCTTCCCAACGTCTTAATGTCCAGTTTTCCCTTTGACACTCTTCCATTCAATACCTAGGGAAGGTACAACGGCAAAACAGGCCACCGCAAGCCCGACATAGAAATAGTTTCTCAAAGCTGCGTTGTATTCCGTAAGAACAGCGTCGAAAACGTCCGCGGGGATGATACTCCGCAAATGTGTGACACCTTGACCAGCAAGCCTGGCCACATCCAAGCCGGGGAATCGGCTGAGCCGAGAAGTCAAAGACTCATTGAAGACAGCCTGACCAACGCATACTAGCACTGAGCCACCGAGTGACTGAGCGAAGAACATTAGAGACACGCCCGTGGGCACGTCTTTCTGCTCCAGCGACACTTGTGCCCCCAGGCTTGCGAGTTGCATGCCCTGGCCAATGCCAAGGCCGAGAATGATCTGGTATCCAATCCAAGTGTGTGTTGGTGTGTGGACACCGAATGTTGAGACGAGCCCGCCGCCTATGGACATAAAGATGACTGAGGAGAAGAACACCGGATTGAACCATCCAATTCCGTTGATCATGGCACCGGATACCATGGCGCCGAACACAAGAGCAAGGACGAGAGGAAGAGTATCGATGCCTGAGGTGACGGCGTCGGTGCCTCTAATGCCCTGGAACCAAATCGGCAAAGCAACCAAGAAAACGATGAGCACAGCCCCGAGGCAGAATGAGAAGACTGCTCCAAGCCAGATGTTGCGAACCGTGAACAGACGAGGGGGGACTGTTGCATTCTCCCGCTGCCACATCTGGATGCTGACAAACATTATGAGGAGAACACCAGCAAGAACCAAGAGAGCGATGATGCGTCCGTCATTCCAGGGGTATCTTTCTCCGGCCCATTGAAGTGCGAGAATCAAGCATATGACTCCAGGGAGGAAGACCAGATTTCCGAGGGGATCAAGCTGTCTGATTTGTTGCTTGAGAGGAGTTGACTCTTTCGGGGCAAGTTTTGGGAAGAGAGCAACGAGAGCGGCAACAGCGACACCTCCAACAGGAAGACTGCGAAGGAATCGTTAGCAAATTGACTTCATCTGATAGATGGGACTGCCGTACTTGATAAGGAAGCACCATTTCCACGTCAGACGATCGGTAAACGCACCTCCAATTAGAGGTGCAATGACTGATGCGATGCCGAAAACACCACCCATCATACCCACATACCCAGCTCGCCTGTGCAAGGGAGTGACACTTGTAATGAGAATTGTAGATCCGGAATAGATTCCTGCTATGCGTAAGTTTAAATGACATTTTGATCAAGGGAAGAGGGATAGATAGGTACCCGCTGAACCCGCACCTGCGATGGCACGGCCGATGATGAAGGCGACTGAGTTGGGGGCGACGCCACACAGAAGCGAGCCCAGTTCAAAGAGAAAGATTGCGACGAGATAGATTGTTTTCGTGGAGTAGAAGGTGAAAATACGGCCCCAAAGCAGTTGCGTTGCGCAGCTGGTGATCAAGTAGGCGCTTGCATACCAGCTCACATCGTTCAAAGAATGGAAATCGTCTGTAATGCGAGGGATGGCTGTAGTGATGATAGTTCGGTCCAAGGCAACAAGGAACATGGCGATCATGTTGGAGAGGATGATGACGGCTAGTTTCAGCCCTTGAGGATATTGCGCTTCGTGATTTCCTTCTTCATTCGCTTCGGATGGAGGGTTCGTGGTGGCCGTTTCCTCTGGGAAAGCGATTACCTCTTTATCGTGAATGTCCGACATGATGCGATGTATCGAGTAGGGCTGTTGAATACCGAGGTACGAGAGGATGAAAAGCGGAAATGTAAATTACTCTATTTGTCTGTTGATGCGTTTGAATGCGGGATGAATTGGGGGGTTTGAATTCCTGGTTGAACATAATTTTGCAGCATATTTATCAATAGTCTATTCCAATTGACATCAATTATGTGCTTGGAGAAACGGAGCCGATCAAGATTTCACTGTCATCGCGGAACGGGACTCGGCGCCGGGGGCATGAAAATCAGATGTGGGGCCGATAGAGCGGTCCCGCGCTGAAGGGACCGACTTTGTCTTACATCCATGAATTCTAACTCGGAGGATGAAAACAACAAGCCACCGTGCCAAGGAGGAGCGTAGCACGCGAGGGCAATCTCCGCATGGGCTACAACAAGTCATCACGCTAACCCTAGTTCAGAATTCCCCGGGGACCTGAGCTGTCATCCGGAAAAGGAAACGTAAGCGGCCGCGGACTTCGTGTTTTAGCTCGGGTACCAGCTCGGGACCGAAGCTCCTCTGCCGCCTGAACCACGCCGGCGTGCGGTCCCGCAAAGCACACAAACGGTACCACGCGGCATGCACTAATCGTTCGATCGACACTCTCCGCACCCCAACACTGATAAGTTTTCTCGATTGATCTTCGTACGCAATTCTGTGGCGCAGACGCAAGTGCCAACGGAAAGGCCCTCGGCGGGGATCCATATTTTACGTCGACTCCCTGGCAAGCTAACATATCTGGTGAAAACACGACATCTACAGAACGCCCAATTGCTCGAGAAACATACTTCTCTCACTTTCTCTCGAGCCGTGTCTATACCGTTCTCAAATCATTCAAGTGTTCTGCGAACCTCTCCTAAGACGAAGCCGGGCATCATTCAAACCTCCGACATGGCCGAATTGAAGATCACCAGGGGGCACTCGTGTGTCCCATGCCAGAACCGCAAAATCAGATGCAATGGGCATACCCCATGCACATATTGCATCAAAACAGGCAAGGATTGCATCAAATCTTCTCGCGGAAGCCAGAGCCGATCGAGGCCAACATCTGGAGGTCCATCCGGCAGCGCCGGGCAGGTCGTCGCAAACGGGGACCAGCGACGCTATGTTGAAGAGTAAGTTGACCGCGATTCCTTGTAGTGTATGAGCTGACGGTTTGGTCCCGCAGTAACAAGTTGTGGACCTGCCTCAGCGGCGAGGTAAGCTCGATAGAATTCCCATGGCGATAGTAATTTAGTTGTCGCCCGACTAACATTACACCCTAGCTAGGACCGAGAAGCGCGAGCTCAGAGGAAGAGGGTCCGTCATCCAGACATTCTTCATCACCCCAATCCAACTTCATCTTCGGTCACCAACAAATGCAGTCCCCGGGGCTATTACACCCATCGCCTATCCAATCATTCAAGTTATGGCAGGTCTTTCTTAGCAATGTTCATCCTCTTACCAAGATCATCCACGGTCCGTCTATGCAGGAAGAGGTTCTCAGGATGCTTTCGAATCCAACAGCAACAGATCGCTCAACGGAAGCTCTCATATTTGCCATGTATCTCATCGCAGTAGTCTCCTTGACAGATGAAGAGTGTCGGACTCTTCTAGACGAGCCGAGAGAAAAGCACCTTGCGAGGTACCGGTATGCTACCGAGGTGGCATTGAGTAGAGTCGACTTCCTCAGGTCTACAAGCCTTAGAGTGCTCCAAGCATTTACACTTTACTTGGTAAGTCTGGGTCAATCTTGATGACCTCACCTTGACAGATCACTGACCGTCTGGGTGAAGCTTGCTCTCCGCTACCTCTGCGACAATGACATACTGTGGCTCATGACCGGCCTGGCCACCCGCATGGGTCAGCGAATGGGTCTACACCGCGAAACCTCGCTGAAGGGTCTCTCCCCCTTCGAAGCGGAGATGCGACGAAGGGTTTGGTGGCAGATTATCATCCTCGATGGCCGAGCAGCTCAGGTGACTGGGGCTTCCATGAATCCGTCCGCCTACCTCCTTGGCGACACCAACAAGCCTGTTAACGTCAATGACGGGGATCTCGTACCTTCCATGGGACTGCTGCCTCCCCCGTCCCCGATCACAACAGAGATGGCTTTCTGCTCTGTTCGAATTGAGATTGGGGCGTGGATGATCCACCAAAAGACACTTCCTGGTTTCGGGACATCGAGTGACGGCAGGGCCAAGTTCCTCAAAGCCGTCGACGATCTTGAAAAGACGATTGAGCACAAGTACCTCAGAAACATCGACAAAGGCATTCCCTTGAATCAACTAGCGCTGAGCATGGCTCGCTCCGCTATCTGTCAACTCAGAATATCAACATGTCATCCAATGCGGCGCCAAGACAAAGATACAGAATTGAGCCCAGAGCAGATAGAGATGCTGCTGGAAAACAGTATGGAGGTCATCGAATACGACATTGTGGCGCACACAACACCTTCGCTTCAAAACTTCCTATGGCACGTTTCGAACTTCTTTCCCTTTGAAACGTTTGTCTTGCTGGTCGGAACTCTGCCCCAATGCCCAAAGAGTCAACTCGCAGAGCGAGCCTGGGATGTAATCAACCAAGTCTACGAGCACCACCCGGCATTCATCTCGAATCAAAATGAGCCCCTGTACCGAGCTCTTGCAAATCTAACGTGCAGGTCTTGGAAAAGGGCAAACGCTATTGGAAAGCAACACGGCTTCCAACTAGCCGAATCACCTTTCGTGTCAAAGCTCTTTAGAGGAGCGAGCCCGGCTTCTCAGGAAGAGACTTCCATGTGTTATTCCACGACGGTCTCAGGAGACGTGGGTCCTCACACACCCCATACCCTATCATCTAATCCAGGCTTCGAGGGAGACGGCAATGCTATCATGAGCGATTGGCAACAACTACCGGAAGATTTGAATGACAGCTCATTTGCAGTGGGAAGTGAGAGTATGAATATGGATTGGGAGTTTTGGCAATATTTGCTAGTCGAGAAGGTACCGGGTGGCCAAGAACCTTCGAGGGCAAACCCGTTATCTTTCATGGCTTATGATAATTGTTGACCGCGATGCCACCATCCTACATTTGTAGATGATAGGAGGCTTATATATAAATAGAATTGAAAATGCGACAACGTGTTGTGTGCTCCGAACGCGCGCCCAACTGTTGACCAATTTTGATGGCGTCGTATCGCTGCGCGTCTTGCGCAAGTCGCTTGGAAGAATAGAATGTCATAGTATAACATCGAGGCTTACTATTCAGTGTTAGATGAGCTCTGACGATGCAGTTTAAATGGTTCAAGTGAAGCTTACTTGATGAAGACCCCTGAATTAGCCGTGCTGGTTACATAAAGATTGACCAGGGCCCGCCGAGCTTTTTTGAGAGAGATGTTTGGCGATCTGCTCATACTAGACTCCGAGTTCCTTATTGGCGGTATTATTGATCTTGATATAGGAAACCGATGTCATCATCGTCTGGCAGGCGGAGTCAAAGACGCAAGTTGTGGAGTCGAAACATATCAATGGTTGGTTCTTCTCATCTTGGTACTGGCGGCGGCAGTAGGGTGAATTGCCAATGAATGGGTTCAATCCGTCTCTCTTATCCAGGCTGTAACATGGCGGCCGGGAACGAATTGTATCGGCGCCTTTTTCGACGTCGAAGTCAACCCCATCGAGCCAGCATTGGGCACAATAGTTACATTTTGTGAAAGGCTTTTGATGTCGTCGGGAGTATTTGTCGTTAGAAAGGATGCGAACGAACGATTCGGCGTCATTTTTGAGATCTTCTATGAGATTCCTGAATACAGTTCGAAGGCCCATCTTGATAGAATGAGGTGTATGCCACGTGCGATAGAGAGTGTGAACGGTAATAATCGTAGGCAATAGAGATTGTGTGCGGGATCAGTTGTGGGAAGAGAGACCAGACAATTGCATTTGCTCTTGGAAGGGTCTTAAATATGTACCCGGGTCCCAATTATCACAATGGTTCACAACAAACTCTATCCTTTCTCCGTAATGTGGTTCCAAACACAAGGTGACCAATTTCTCTGCAACCCTTCACTGCCGCTTTCCATTCCTGGTAGGTTAAAATTCCAAGGCGGTACCGTGATAGTCATTTATCAAACCATAACCGATAACGCTTCGTCTGTCGACTATTCAAACTTCCTCATGTCAGGGTTTCTCAGTGAGCCTTAGAGCTTCGCAGAAGTCTCGCGCTTGACCAATGCTCTCAGATCCTTCCGCAGAATCTTGCCAGAGGGGCTTTTGGGAATGGCGTCTATGAAAATAACCCCGCCCCGTAGCTTCTTGTAGCTAGCAACCTGTCCCGCGACCCACTTAGCGATCTCCTCTGCTGAGATTTGTTTCTTGTCTGCCACCACATATGCTCTGCAAAAGCTGTTAGCGAGATCTTCCATCAAGTTCGACTGATACCCACCTTGGCAGCTCAGTCCCTTCGCCATCCACGCCGATGACTGCGGCGTCCTGGATCTTTGGGTGGGTAACAAGCAGGGCCTCCAGCTCCGCCGGAGCCACTTGGAAGCCTTTGTACTTGATGAGCTCCTAAATTTTATTTCGGTTAATCGGTGACTGTGATACGGCCGGGGTAATGTTTGAAGATGTACCTTCTTGCGATCGACGAAATAGAACTTTCCATCTTTGAAAGAAAGCCTGTCGCCGGTGCAGAACCAGCCGTCGACGAAGGCCTCCTTGTTCGCCTGCTCGTTCTTGTAGTAGCCCTTCGTCACGATCGGTCCCCGGCACCACATCTCTCCAGGCTCTCCAACCTCGACATCTTTTCCTTCCTCGTCCACCAGCCGCGCCTCGCAGTTTGCGACAATCATCGAGACGCTGCCGGTATCGTCGGTCATGTGTCGAGGAAGAATGGTAAAGCCGCCCGTTGTTTCGCTGAGACCCCAGGTTTGACCGAGGATTCCCTTGCCCTTTCCAATCTTTTTCTGTGCTTCTATCTGTGTCTCCCTTCCAAGCGCTGCCGCTCCAGTGAGCGCAAATTCAACCGAGTCAAATTGGTCTGTGACGAGAGGAGACTTGGCGATCATGAGGTAGATGGGGGGCACGCTGAAGAATGTCGTGACCTTGTACTTCTTCATGTAATCGAGAAACTCTGGGAAGTTGAACTTCTTCATCCAGTAGACGATGCCTCCCATGAACGTCTGGTTCACAATGTATGCCTGCAGGCCTGAGATATGGGCTGCCGGAAGGTGAGCCAGGGTGATGTACTTCATTCCACCGGGACGTGTCTTGTAGTAGTTGATCGTGGGCGTGGAGATAAACATTGTTTGGGCAATCATGTTCGAGTGCGAGATCTTGACGGCCTTGGGTACGCCAGTGGTGCCACTGCTGTAGATGTAGCAACCAACAGTGTTCTCCAATGTCGTCTGGTCCGTGACGCGTTCCCAGTCCAACTCTTCCTTTGACAACGGCACTTCCTTGTCCGTTTTAGCTTCGAATAGCTTGAACTCGTGTGTGTCGCCAATGTAGAGAATGCGGTCGGCAGGTAGACCGGCCGCCGTTCCTCCAGCGGCGGCTAGAGCTTTCAGATCAGGGCTGCAGATGACCATCTTGCTCTCCGTGAGATTGATCTGCCGGGCGACTTCGGGTGGCGACGAAGAGGGAGTAGACGCGGCCACGGACCCGCCGGCGGCCATGATGCCGTAGAAGACGGTCGGTGCCATGTAGTGGCCGGTGAAGATGACTTGTACGACATCTCCTTTCTGGATGCCATACTTATGGCGTAGGGTATGAGCAAGTTGTTTAAGGGTGGTCACCAAACGCCCCTTGGTGATGGACTTGCTCGGGTCTGCGGCCTCGGCATGGAGGACGGTGTCGTCGTTGAGCCTCTCATTTGGATAATCTGAGATCGCGTTCAGCATCAAGAGGTGCTCGATTGTCTACAATATGGCATGTGGGGCTTGTGAATGGTAACACATACCAAACAGAAATGTGAGCAAATCGACTTTTGGGAGATCAATTGTGTCGGGAGATCGGTAAATGGTCTGGCCACCCCGCTTCTCAACGATTGTTGACATTTTGAAGTATGCTATATGACTTGTTTCCTTTGTCTTGTTGATTATGATATCCACTAGGAGCAAAGCTGTATCATGTAAGCTGCGTTTTGTTCGTGAACGAGGACCGGAGGAGAGTTTGTGGGGGATGATGTTTTGATGAGGCCCAATCCGGCTTAATGGGGACAGTGGACAGGCAAAATAAAGTGAAGGTCCGCGCGGGTCTGGGAATTGGCGGCGTTCGGAGAAGGGCCAGTGCACGCGGAATGAAGAGAGCTTTTGGGACTGGATGTGACGTGAAGCCAGTCAAGTTGAAGGGGGTCTGACCGAGAAAGAAGAGTGTTGGTGAATCGCAGCCTCCGACTCGCTTCCCCGCATTATTCTTATCAAGATTGGGGGCTGGCTGCGTTATGGGTCTCGACACCCGCGAAGGCCGTGGCAAGCCGGCGCCCTGCGCTCCCTTGCATCGACTCAGATCGTGTCTGCCGAGGTCATGGAGACGTGTCAGTGGTTACCTGTTGGGGTAACCCCTTCATTAGCGTGTTATCGTTTTGGTGTTCCTGGGCTGCGGGGGAACTCCAGCATGTTGAGGGCCCGAGACCCCGAGCCAGCGTTTTCGGAGACGACTGGCGTCCGGGGTGGATGTGCGGGGAAATTCCGTGTAGGTTAGCTACGATCCATGTTCAGGACGATAAATCCATGGTTGATCTCCTGCTCATTGATTTGGGCGACGTAATGAACAACTACGTATTTCAAGTTGCCATAGCTGTTTAGCG
>JABGLZ010000591.1:0-106213 GCA_014705045.1 Colletotrichum theobromicola | reverse complement strand
TTTTTTTTTTTTTTAAGGGACTCTGGTCGCGAGGATCAATGAGCCTAAGCTCAGCATGTTAAAGCTAACTGAAGAGCCTACACTTGTCGGCATGATACTGTCTCTTTTGCGTGTTGGGGGGGGGTTTCCATTCGTTGATGCTGGATATTGTCGCACAAAAAAGTGAAAATGATTGGGGGATGTTGGGTGACTGAAGTCCCAATGCCACTGCTGCGCTGCTTTCAAATTCGTAACGCCGCCTGCTAGCTTTGCGATCGGGTTTAATCGAATTAACCCCGGCTTATTGCCCTCTTCAATTCATTCCCACGTCAGCATCAGGCTTCAAACTGACTACCTTACCAATTATCTTCACCGTCTCCTCCCTTACATCTGCAGCCAAAACCATTCTGGTTCGCACTAACAACGACAGAACACATGGTGGTGCATCTTCACCGACTTTGGAGATGCAATTCCATTTCGTCGAGGCTGGAAACGAGACACGGAGAAGCCGGAAAGCTGCCAGAAGCCATGTTATGAAGGGAAAGAATGCCGGGAAAACGTTACCGACACGTATTCGAAAGAACTTCAGCAGCGCTAGGCAGGCGCAGAGGTCGACGGTCGAGCCGACGGGAGTGATAGGATCATTGCGACGCATGGTTGGAAACGACATCTCAAACTACTCGCCGGGCGCAGATATACTACCACATACACGCCTGCTACTTCACCAGTGTAAGCACGAGTCGCACCGCGACACCAGGCTTGGGCCTTTGCTAATCGTATTATCACAGTCTTCAGTGTCGTCGGCGATGCCATCTATCCCCCAGAGATATGCCACGCCCCTGACCCGCTCAAGTCCGCATGGCTAGAATACATAATCAACGATAAAGCCTGTTTGTGTAAGGGATTGGGTTGAGAAACCAACTTTCTAACATCCCACAGTTTTTCATGTTTCACTTGCTACGGTTGCGACATGTCTTGACTTCTTTCAAAGATCAGAGAAGGAGTCAGAGCAAGCTATAATGCATACCAATCAGGCCTTCAAGATGATTAATGAGAGATTATCTGGAGATGAGGCTTTGTCAGACACTACCATAGGACTTGCATGCATGTTCAGTATCCAGGAATCTGTCAGAGGTGACCTCGAAAAATACAACGTGCACCTAAGAGGGCTGTATCAGATGATCGAGCTTCGTGGAGGTATCCATGTTTTCGAGGATAATCTGGAGGTGCTCCAGAAGATATGCAGGTGAGCTATAAGCCGTTTTATGGAGAACAGCAAAAGACTCACCTCGGAGATAGGACTGATGTCCAGTATGCTTTGCACACAGACTCTTGGCCAAGATATCCCTATTATGAAATACCGAAGCATGTGACGAAGGAAATGGTGACCATCCATGGGTTTGTCCCCGGGGCCCTATCTGAAATCTTTCAAGGTGCCTCATCTGCAGTATGTCAACTTGTTGATGACATCGAAAGGTCCTGTTTCATGTTCAACAATATTTGTGAGCATAGGAGACCGACACTTGCCTCATACGACTTTCAAGGCACGCTCGTATCTCTCTGCCATAGACTGGTTCGAGTTCGGCTAACAGAGGTTTCTACATTCTGCCCAGTGCGGAGAGCATGTATTTCGGGTTTGGCGTGTTACATCAGCAGCCTGATGCTTCAATTCGGTCGTCAACGGCATCTACGCTGCGATATGCTTCGAGACGAACTCAAAAGCGCTACACAAAAGGTGCTATGCGATGTCTCATGCCCTGCTCAAGTCACCATATGGCTGCTACTCCTGGGAAGCATCTCTGTATATGAGCTGGAGGATGAATCATGGCTTCTTCCCCTTCTGCATCTGGAAATTAGAACAGCGGGACTACAGGACTGGGCGCAGGTTGAATTGCGAATACGACGGTTTCCTTGGATAGGCTCGTTGCATTCTACTCAGGGCAAAGCAGTCTGGAGAAAGGTTCAGAATCTTCCAAAGACAAGTCAATAGTAATGTTCAGTATAAAGACCGTTCTATTGAGCTTCCAATACCTTGGAAGTAATCATGAGAATACCAACATCGAAACTACGTTACATTTCAAGCAACCAACTTCTCCACACATCTCGGCTCGATCTGTTTCAGTCTTGTTACCAATTGAGTCCAGACCATCTGCTGAAATTTTTGACCATCCTCATTCTTCACCCAGTCGGGCACCCAGTGGCTGTATCTCAATCAGCATTCACGTGCATTGCTGCCTGGTTATTTAGACTCACTCCTTGATTTCGCAATCCGAGACGTATTGCCCGTGACTTTCTGCACCAGCCAACATGCTATGCAAGATCGTGCGGCTTCCCATCTCCGGAGTTCTCCCCATTATCACATTGAACATCCAAACCTGAAGCCTCATGCTAATTCTGCCATATTTAGCCAGGCCAGTGTTGCAAAGCCCGGGATTCAGGAGGTTTAAGACAACGCCGGTTCGAGATGCCGGTAGCATGGTCGCGAGTTGTCGAATGGCAAGTATCTGAACTAGCTTGGTCACGGAGTATCTGCAGTCAAGTCAGCAAATCGTTTGCATGGAATTCTTTCTTTGCATGGAAGCTGGGAAACGAAATGACTTGGTACATACCTCTTCTCCATCGGAGACTCGCCTTGGGTGTTGAGGACGTCAAAGACGTCCTTGCCTGCATATTTCAGGAAGTCCGGCTGCGTGAAACCAAGTCCGGAGGTAACAACTACGATATGAGGTTGCGAGTCTGAAATCTTGGCCGTTTCCATCAGCTTCGGATAAGAAGCAGCGCCAGCATGACTGTGCCAATGACATTGACAGTGATGCTTGTCTCCATGCCTTCGGCTACTGTCCACCTATCCAAAGCCGCAGTGGCGTTCTCAACTAGTCCGTCAAGCCGACTGAGCTCCGACGATGCTCTCTTGGCAAAAGCTCGAATGGATTCGTAAGATGACATGTCGAGCTGCCAAACCTCGGTGACCTCCGGTCTGCCGGTGACGGCATCAATGCGAGCTTTTGCATTTTGACCTTTTTCGACGGATCTGACAGCGATAATGACCCGAGATGATCCAAGGTTAACGAGGTGCTTGACAGCTTCAAAGCCAATGCCAGAGTTCGACCCTGTGATGATGTAGGTTTTGCCGGCACAGGTCTCCTTTGTTGGGACGACGGGAAGATCTTTCCGCTGGGCGCGAATGAAACCTATGGTATCCATTATAGCCTTTGAAGCAGTTCTCAAAAGAATTAGGGAGGAAGTGGTTGATAGATCTGCTGTGAATGCCAATTCTACCTCCAAGGTTCAGTGTCTTCTGAGGCTTTCGTCCTTTTATGTCTGTTCCTGGAGTCCTCCATCTCGGCGATACCATTAACGTTCTGTTTCTCGGACTCCGTGTAGCATAATCTCCGGTGTCTGCCATGTATCTTGAAAATCATACGTATCAGGATCTTTCACCTGTGGTGCCCAGACGACGCATCTGACACGATACCTTCAACACGTCTTCCATTTCGACCAATCAGAGATTTGTTGCCCGATTGGGTATAGTGCCTACGGAAGCGATCGCTCACTGGATGGTCCACCGGCGGCGGTGAGCCGGCCGAGTTTACGCCGTGTCTCCGCTGTTTCTCGGGAGCCCGCGTGACTAAATCTTTCCCAGGGCCTGTCGTCATGTTACGTCAGGGTTCAGTACCCAAAGCTCTCCTCTTTAAACACTCCCGTCGGGTAATAGCATAACAAGCGTACGAATGGAATTGAACGCCTGGTGCGATCGTGATCCGTCAATTGTGATCCATGGGTGTCCAGGCGGTAAATATTCATTAAAATTCTGTTGAACATAGGATGCCTTCAATATGATCCGATTATATGGCCGTCGCACTCATCTTGCCATACCAAACCATGAACTTTGATTTCTCAAGTTTCTCAAGGATGGACAGCAATTGTCGGCGAGAACCCGGCCACGGACTTAAAATGTATCCGCCCTTTCGCCAGCTGCGGCCGGGTGGTGCTATCAAGCAATGAAGCAAATTCTCTCAATATGGGTCTCAATCACCGGATACTACTTCAAAAACACCACATTAACTGCACAGGAACAACGAGCAAGCCGAGCTTTCGCTCCAATAGTCTGTGCATCGCCCATATGCTTGAGGTTTTAGAAAAGGGGCGTACGCCTTCAGAGCCAATAGGGACATGCATGAGTTCTTGATGGATTACAGATGGCCCAAGCTGTGTCTCCTTGCAATCGTGTCATGTTCGTAGGCTGAGTATCGAAGGATTGCAATTGCCAATGTGCTTATTCAAGCGAATATTCGAGAGCTATCGGGGACTAATTGGCCCCAAAAGACCTGTGCAAACTCCGGAAGGATTTTGGTTTAGGCCTGAACAGGCTAATTTACCTCCGGCTCGGACTGCCACCGTACCCGAACCGGCCGCGGACCGGGCGTCATTGCTAAAATGCCCTGTAATTGGCAGGTTTGAATAGTGGGCTTAGAAATCTTGCATGCCATTAGTCAGTGGAACAGCTTTGTGTCTTCAGTGCGGCTCAGGGCAGCCCGCCAGCGTGGGAGGCCGAACCCCACGACGAAACCGACTCTTTGTTGGTTTGCTAGACTCCACAGGGTCAAGCCTGAACTCATCTGGATCCGCTGACGCATCTCGGAAGCAAATCCTCATACCAGCCATGGATTATCGATCTATCGATGGCGACATTGGACCACGTTTGCATTTCGAAAGGCGTCGTCCGAATATTAAAGGTCCTGTTTTCTTCCTGTAAATCGACTTACTCTGCATCAATATCCAACAATATCAGTTCTCGCACCACAAAGACATCCCCTGAACCGATATACTTCAGTCGCCAAAGCTCAGCATTCATTCAAGCACGCCAACCGCCGCAAACGGTCTACTATTTCATATAAACACGCCATCCGACCGACTTTGTACATCCACCTCCATTGTACAATCTCCCAACTTTTAATCTTTATAAAATGTCTGCACAACAAGGACGTAAGATTGCTATTGTCGGTGCCAGCGGCAACGTTGGTGGCGGCACCCTCAAGGCTCTTCTCGCCAAGGGCATTCACACTATCACCGCGGTCACCCGCACCGAATCAACTGCGACGTTCCCCGAGGGTGTCATCGTTAAGAAGGGAAGCTACGAAGACGAGTCTTTTCTTGTCTCCGCATTCCAGGGCCAGGATGTCGTTCAGCTCGCTCTCGGCTTCGACAGCTACGCAACAGGCCAAGAGCCTCTGATCCGCGCCGCCGCTAAGGCCGGTGTGAAGTGGATCCTGCCCACCGAGTACGGCTCCGCACCGGACCCCTCCAAGCTACTCGAGTCCAGCCCTATTCTGCAGGGCAAGATCCAGATCCGCAAGTTGATTGAGGAGCTCGGCTCTAACTGGATCGCGATCGTCAATAACCCCTGGTACGACTGGTCCATGGCCGCCGGCTTCTGGGGAATCGACATTAAGAACCGCACCGCCAAGCTGTACGACGGTGGAAAGACCAAGTTCATCACCACCAACATTGGCATCACTGGCAAGGGTACCGCTGGTGTGCTGAGCCTTCCCGACTCCGAGCTTGAGAAGTACCGCAACAAGCCCTTCTATCTTAAGTCTTTCTACATCAGCCAGCGTGACATGCTCGACAGCATCCAGCGCGCAACTGGCACCACGGATAAGGACTGGAAGATTGAGGAGCCAGACGCCGCCACTATTGTTTCCCAAGCGGAGGAAGCTGCGAAGAAGGGCGACCACGTTGCAGGTCTGATTGCCTTCTATGTTAACCACATGAGAGCTGGCTGGGGAGGTGACTACAATGACAAGGTCACTGATCTGACGAAGATCGGTCTTAAGGCGGAGGATCTCGACGAGACGACTAGGAGAGTTGTAAAGGAAGTCCAAGGATAGTAGTAGTGTCTCAAGAAAAACCACATTCCATTTAATCTAAGGTATTTCATACCATGATATGTAGACATTGTTGATGTGATCTCTTGGCACGTGCAGTGAAGCCGAATTCATATGTAAACATGGCTTCATTAAGCCTAACGAGACCTCGAATAGTTATTCTTGGTCTATTTAAATACACGATGACAAGCATACACCCATACCTTACTGTTTGATCCTGATAACACTAAGACTGCGCTAAGAACCGCTTGAAAACTTGAATCAGGCTGGAGACAGCAAAACTGGAAGTACAATTATCATAAAGAAGGAAAGTACAAACGTCATCAGTTGGCCCGCTAAGTATCAAACCGGAAATCAGTCGCGGCTTGCTGTAAGCGAGTGAGTTCCGTGTTCTCTGGCCCAAACCACTTGGCCCTCAGTGAGGCTATGGGGCCTTCAAGCTCTGTGTATCTATCCCCCAAGGTTAAGATGGTTCGTCCGTTCCACCGGGATGGCTTCTTCGCCATGTCAACGTTGTCTTTGCCGTAAAGTTCGACCTTTTGCTGCTGAGTCGCGACCGCAGAATACACCACGGCAAGTCCAACGAATTCAGCCGAGCTTACAGGCAGGCCAGCAGCTATGATGGGCGCAGCAAGATGTTGTGGTAATAAGCTCGTGATAGTGGCGGCTGGAGCAACGCAATTTACGGTGATGTTGTTATTGGCCAAGGATGACCTCAAAGCGCGCATCATTCCTACAAGCTACATGTGTTACAAACAAGTGCGTTAGTTGACGCAAACGTAAATTGATACAAGAATGTTTCAATCGTACAGCTAACTTGGATCCGCTGTATACGGGAAGTGACTGCTCAGGTGAATATGCCGTGGCACTCGAGGTGATGACGATGCTTCCTGGGCATTTGCGGCGACGGAAATTGCTGATCGAGAGTTTGATAAAGTTTGCAACGGCGCGGAGGTTGACGTCCAATACCCGATACTCGGGCTCGATCAAGTCTCCGGTCACTTCGTCGAATGTATCGGCAAAATAGTCAACCTCTTCGGAGACACCTGCATTTGAAACGGCGATGTCGATATCGCCGGCATATTGGAAGGCTCCTAACAGGCTGGGCCAGCTTGAAATATCGCACTGGCGAAACTCGATGTTTTCTGGCTGTTCGCTCGGGGGTGGGTTGATGTCGAGGTTAAGGACCCATGCCCCCTTCTGTGCGAATATGCGGGCTGCAGCAAGTCCGATGCCCGACGATGCGCCGGTGATGATGACCCTCTTCCCGTGCAAACTCGGGATGTCGTCTAGAGTGAAGTGAAGAGATGTCATAATTTCGGCAAAAATTAGTTTAGAAACGGGCGCTTAAGGCTCGATACTATTTTTCAACCGTCTGTTGGGCGAACCTTTGGTGTTGTGACTGTAAATAATTACACTGAGTTTTGATTGCCGGCGTTGGGCGATTCATCCGCGTAATAGCACCGACAGACCGGAGCTGTCCCAAAAGGGTTATCTCCGAGTGACGCCAGGCCGACCATCAAGTTACACAACAACAACAACGCAATTGCTATCAAACGCTCAAAAGCCATGTTTTGTTATATTTTGAGTTCAGCCAAGGCTTTGTACGATGTTTGCGGAATTTTGATCCATGATCTCATCTCCTACAGCCTTTCACTAAGTCTTTTGTACCAGCCTAAGTTATTTTGCGTATAATAACATACGACACCATGCCTCCATCCATCTTGAACGATTATGACGAGTCTCCCGTCTTCATCGGCAAAGCAGCCGATACTCGAGAGCAACATGCCAGCACGGCACCGGCAGTGTCTCTCCCCATCGCCCCGCAGTTCACCCCGCCACCGTCTCGTTTCGTTGCGAAATGCCATCTTTTGGAGAAGCAGATCACAGCCGAAGTTGATGGCTACTTTCTTACCCACTGGCCTTTCAAGACAGCCAAGGAGAGAAAGAAATTTGTCGCTGCGGGCTTCTCGCGTGTCACATGCCTTTACTTTCCTTTGGGCTTAGATGATCGCATCCACCTTGCCTGTAGGCTCTTGACAATCTTGTTTTTGATTGATGGTATGTTTATTCCTTAAAAATTCGTTGATTTAAGAATCTGACTTGAGTTTTTCGTAGATATTCTGGAAGACATGTCTCTAGAAGATGGATGTGCTTACAACGAGAAGCTTATGCCTATCGCCCGGGGTGATGTCCAGCCGGACCGCAATGTTCCCGTTGAGTGGATCATGTACGATCTGTGGGAGATGATGAGATCTCATGATAGGCAACTGGCCGACGATGTGCTGGAGCCGACATTCACTTTCATGCGTGCCCAGACCGACAAGGCTAGATTGTCGATTCGTGGCATGGGCCCTTACCTCATTTACAGAGAGAAGGACGTCGGAAAGGCGTAAGTACAAAATCTGTGTGAAATGGTACAGCAACACTGACAAGCCCCGTCACAGCCTACTCTGCTCGCTGATGAGATTTTCAATGGGTCTCCGAGTGTCATCCGAGGAGCTTGCATCCGTTCAACCCATCGAACAAAACGTCGCCAAGCATCTCTCCGTCCTCAATGACATTCTCAGCTGGGACAAGGAGTTTCTGGCTGCGCAGACGGGTCACCCCGAGGGTTCGGCTCTTTGCTCGGCGGTGCAGGTTTTGGCAGACGAGACGTCTCTAACATACGCGGCGGCAAAGAGAGTCCTCTGGATCATGTGCCGCGAGTGGGAGTATGAGCACGACTATCTTGTCGAGAAGCGAAGACAAGATGCGCAGTTCCCGCCGAGCAAGAATCTGATGCAGTACATCAAGGGGTTGGAGTACCAAATCAGTGGAAACGAGATTTGGAGTAAGACTACACTGAGGTACAATGCGTCTACAGCCGCCTAGACGTGTCATTTTGCTAGTAGAGTACACCAGGTCGAGGACCAGGTATGAGACTTAGTTACAGGTTGAATGGTTGTTTGGCGTTAGTATCGAATTGAATGGATAGCAATTAAGCTTGAGTAAATACGCCGTGTACTAAATATCTACAGCGAAAGAAATGAGGAGGACTACTCTTAACGTTTTTGCTTTTCGCTACAGCACTATCGCAATGGATGAATATCGGCTATTAGGTTCTTTCCGATTACCTTGCTCAGTCAGACTTGCTTGATCGTGATTACCATTCATGTGTTGCGTAGAAATTCTCAATTGTACGATTTCAGCTTGCCTGGTAGTTTGCCTGAGGAAAACATCGGCACTTTACCTGATTAAGCAATTCTCCGGCGTCGTGAACCATGCGTTCTGGGCCTCTTGCGATTCGTGCATCAGCGGATATGCAGCTTGCGCTGGACTCCACTGGTTGTGTCGCATCGGATAATGCTCAGCTTAGTTAGCGCCAGCACGGCGAGAGCCTGCGTCCTAAATTCAAAACTCAAAACGAGCGGCTTCAGCTAGAACCACTCCAAGTCTAATAGGAAAGTCCTTCACCTTTACACACAAGAATTGATGCGCGTTGTGTCAGTCACACGAGAGGGCTTCTCAATAACTGCAGAATGATTGACCAAGCGGAATCTCATCGTGAGACTCTCTCTCGTCTTTTGGCCGCCGTGGCAAGGGCATCTTCTCTAAATGTTCTCATCTATGCCTCCGTTCTGGTGAGTCGATCCACTGCCACTGATGTATCATAGGCGCAGTGGCTTACCTAGACACCAGGTATGCTTCTTCATCCTAACTATTGGGGTCTACAATGTCTATTTCCACAAACTTTCTACGTTTCCTGGTCCGTTTTGGGCAAGGTGCAGCTTGGTAAGAGATCCAGAAAATCTGCGCTCTCAGTGACGTTGGAACTGACTTGAGGATAGATATGGCGCATCTACCATTCCCAGACTGGTCGCTACCATCGCGCTATCGAAGCTCAGCACCACAAATACGGTAAGCCTCTGAGAGCTTCCTTCAAGCAACAAACGCAATGCTGAATCCAAGTAGGACCCGTCGTCCGAGTATCGCCCAACGAACTGTCTTTTGCTTCCGTAGAGTCGTGGAAAGCCATCTACGGGCACCGAGTTGGCGGCGCACCTACGCCCATCAAGAGCGAGTTCTACGATATATATGGGGCTGGCTTCAAGTCCCTGTGCATCGGAAGCGAGCGTGATCCGCATAAGCATGGCCAGATGCGCAAGATGCTTTCCGCAGCCTTCTCCACGAGGGCTCTGACAGACCAAGAGGATATCATTACTAAAGCAGTCGACCAGTTCGTTGACCGACTCGGGACTGATGGAGCGCAGGCGAATGGTCTCAACATGACCAAGTGGTACGAAATGGTTGCCTTTGATTCTTTGGGGGAAATGGCTTTTGGAGAGTCGTTTCACAGCGTCGAGAATGGTGAGTTTCTAACAAACAATACTGTTTTTGATTTTGTACTGACTGCCCCGTGCTTTAGGTAAACCACACAGCTGGTCAGAAATCATCGTCAGCCATCTCTACTTTATCACCTTGATCGACAATCTTCGCCGTCTCCCCTTTGTTGCAAGACTGGCTAGGTTGCTGTTTCCATCAACTTTGGCCGTGCAAAACCAAAATTCACAGTACAGCCGCAGGAAGGTCGATCAGTGAGTTGAACACGACAGACTTTTAACTTTTGTCGAGCTAAGCAAGTGAGATAGACGCTTAGCCAAAAAGTCCACGCGGAATGACTTCCTCTCTACCGTTGTTAGAAGCTACGAGGAAGGGACCGTGACCAAAGAGGAAATGACGGCTCATGTCTCTACGCTGACGTGCGTATACCAAACTTGAAGCCATCACATGACAGAAACCGCTGGTTTATTGACTCAAAAGTAGGATTGCTGGCGGGGAAACTACCGGGACCTTTCTTGCTGCGGCAACGTATTATTTGTTGCACAACCCTGCTTGTCTTTCACATGTTCAGCAAGAAATCAGGGGCAACTTTTCTTCATATGAGGCGATTAATGCCACAGCAGCTAGACAGCTTCCCTACCTGCAGGCTGTGATCAGCGAAGGACTCAGGATGTACGCTCCCGGCAGCCAGGGCTTCCCCAGACTGTCTACAGGCATGAAAGTGGGAGATATCTATGTACCAGCCGGCGTAAGCATATCTCCTCAAGTTCAAGCCTACCGTACTGATGTCAGTCTTAGGCCGAGATGTTCACACACGCGTGGACATTAACTCACAGCGAGAAGTACTTCTCTGATCCGAACGAGTTTAAACCCGAACGCTGGATTGATCCCGAGTCCACCGATGTGAAAGACGCCAGCCAGCCGTTTTCCATGGGCCCACGAGGTTGTTTAGGCCAGAAGTAAGTTCCCACGAAGGGGCAATTAGCTACTAGTTCACGACATGATTCTTCGAGCTGACATGTACCCAGCTTTGCATATATGGAGATCAACTTGATCCTATCCAAGATGCTCTGGAAATATGATCTGGAGCTCGTGAACAAGGAACTGGACTGGGAGCGCGAGAGTCAATTGCATGTGATGTGGTGGAAACCAGCATTGATGGTCAGGTTCAAGGAGAAAGGGTCAGCGTAAGCGTTTCGTAGCATGTGCGTCAGTTAGACTAGAGTGCTAAGCTAGGTCCGGCTAAGCAACCAGGAACTCGTCTTGCTGGTGTGGACAGGACAAAGAGCATGTTGGCTTCAATCCCTTCACAATCGCCTAGATGCCAACGTGGGCCGCACTGCATTATCCGTGATAGATTACAACGAGGTATACAAACATATCTCCACAGTGGCATTATCTCTCTATCGATTGTGGTTGACAGTCCCGTCGCTGCCTCGGAGCCTACCAAAAGGAGACATTGGCGAAAATGACGACATCCCAGCTCCACCGGCTAAACATGAAGTGACCATTCGAAGTGAACGCAAAGTATTCCTTTAGGATCGAAATCAAAAGTACGCTCTTACTTCACGAAATAAGACCTCGAGCCCTTGTTCTGTGCTATCTTGTATTTACTTCTGCCAAAAGGTCAAGGTTGACGACATGCACCAACGGATCACTACCGGTGGCACCGTGGGTGAAGCAAACGTCCCGACCCATGAAAAGCCACCTTTCGAGCAATCTGAACCGATTCTTGGGCAAGATGAGAGGGCTGTACTGCGGAATCAGATTGCTAGTCCAACTTCGTGGCACAATCCAGCTCGTTTTTTGTTAAGCTGTACCAGCGGTCTAGACGGAGTGATCCTGACTCTAAGCGCAATTGCTGCCATCATTGGAGGGGCCGCAAACCCTTTTGCAATGGTGAGTCCCACCCTAACGGAGTTAAAATATTCAAGGAGACTGATAGAAGGATATCTGTAGCTTCTTCTGGGAAACATGGGCCAGTCCTTCCGCGGCTTTTTTGTTGGCGAAACCGCTTTGGGGGATTTCAATCACGAGGTCAACCAGCTCAGTCTTTTCTACGTCTATCTAGCGATTCTTGAATTCGTGGCTGTGTATGTGGCGACTCTTGGTTTTACTGTAGCGGGAGACCGCATCGCACAGCGTATACGTGAGAGGTATCTTGCCGCTATTTTGCGCCAAAATATTGCCTACTTCGACGGCCTCGGCGTCGGTGAAGTAAACAATCGCCTTACAACAGATATCAACCTCATTCAGGATGCCATTACGGGCAAGGCGTCGGCTACGCTCTCTGCAATCGCCACGTTCGTCTCGGCCTTGATCATCAGCTTCGTCAAGAGCTGGATCCTGACACTAGTTCTGTTTCCGGCCCAGATTTTGATTGTTGGCACCATGAGTGTAGGCGCGAAGTTCATGATCAAATACACGGTACAATCTGTCAGAGCCTACGCTCCAGGCGCGAGCATAGCAGAAGAGGCCATCGGCTCTGTGCAGGCCGTGACGGCATATGGTATGCAGCAGGCGTTGGTACGCCGTTACGAAGAACACGTTCAGAAGGCGCGCAAAGCTGGTTCCAAGAGTGGTATCGCTCTGGCTTGTATGATTGCGGCGATGAACGGCATTATCTTTTGGAGTTACGGCCTTGCATTCTGGCAGGGTTCGCGCTTCCTCGTCCAAGGCAGGGTATCACTTTCGGCCATCCTAACGATATTGTTCGCCAATATTACGGGAGCATTCGCGTTGGGCAATATTAGTCCTCACACTCAGGCATTTATCAGCGGCATTACAGCGACAGACAAGATTTCGCAAGCGTGCTGTCGTCAGTCGCCGATCGACTCCAGCGCCTCTACAGGAATCAAACCCGACACATGCCCCGGGGAAATTGAGCTGCGGAACGTTCGCCATGTCTATCCCTCTCGCCAGGAAAGCTTGGTTTTAGACAACTTTAGCCACCTTTTCCCACCAGGAAAGATGACTGCTATTGTAGGCTCATCAGGTTGTGGCAAGAGTACAATTGTAGGGCTTCTGGAGAGGTTCTACCAGCCGGTGAGCGGTCATATTTGTCAGTGAACCTAATCTGTCCTCAAATGATGTTGCTAACTGGTTTCTAGATCTAGATGGTGTCGACATCTCGTCGATTGATGTCTCATGGCTGCGTCGGCAGATCGGCCTTGTTAGCCAAGACCCCACGCTTTTCTCTACTACCATATTCGAGAACATACGATTTGGACTTCTCGACTCTGTTCATGAAAGCCTCGATGCTAGGATAGTTGAGAAATTGGTCGAAGATGCTGCAAGGGTCGCTGATGCCTACGACTTCATCATGGCCTTGCCCCACGGCTTCTCAACCAATGTCGGCGACTCCGGATCACTGCTCTCCGGGGGCCAGAGGCAACGCATCGCCATTGCAAGAGCCATCGTTGGGGATCCGAAGATACTGGTGTTGGATGAAGCCACGTCAGCTCTCGATGCTGTTGCGGAGCGACACGTCCAGCAGGCTCTGCAGACAGCGTCCCAAGGCCGAACGACTATTGCCATTGCTCACAGGTGAGAACGACCAGCGACGAAGATTATGGAATTATCGATTTAAGGCTAATAAGAAGATAGACTGTCCACAATATCTGCAGCTGACAATATTATCGTCATGTCCAAGGGACGTATTGTTGAAGAGGGAACACACGAGGATCTCATGAAACACAGAGCAAACTATTATGAGATGGTGCAGCAACAGAGCATTCAAAAAGCTACAACTAAGGACATTACCGATCAAATATCCATTCAAAGTGGCCTCGACGAGAACAACGTTTCAGAAAAGCTGCTATTTGACGACGAGCCCACACAAGTCACCTCCACGACCCTTCAGAGTCAGCAAAAGCCAAGCTCGACTTGGAACCTAGCACTATTTGTGCATAGTCTTAATCGCAAGGACGGTTTCCTGGTTCTTCTAGGCCTTGTATTCTCTCTTATTGCTGGAGCGAGTCATCCTACGTAAGTCACCCCATTTCGACACAGCCAGCTGATGTCAACCAAGATAATAACTTCCGCCTCAGCCAATCCGTTTTCCTGGCAAAGATCATCGCCGCAATGTCCCTGAAACCTTCAGATTACAGCACTCTTCGCGACCTGGTGAACTTCTGGAGCTGGATGTACCTGCTGATTGGCTTCACAACCGTCTTCGGCTGGCTTGGTCAAGGTGTCTGCTTTGCCTTTTACTCGCAACGCCTGACACACAACGCACGCGTCAAAGGCCTTGAGACCATCCTGTACCACGACATGGGTACATTTTTGCGTGACGACCACTCCACCGCAGCTCTAACCAGGATCCTCTCCAGCAGCGCAGCCAGCCTCCAAGGCCTATCAGGTGCTGTTCTAGGAACACTACTTGTTGTTCTCACAACTCTCATCGCCGGCTTTGTGCTTGCAACGGCCATTGGGTGGAAGCTTGCCATCGTCTGTGCGAGCACGACCCCAATCCAGCTTGCCTGTGGCATACTGCGCTTGAAGTGTGTCGCACTGCTCGAGGGCCATTCTCGTTGTGTGTACGAGTCCTCCGCGACTTATGCCTGCGAGTACAGCTCCAACATACGCACTGTTGCGGCGCTTAATCTCGAGACCAAGATTCGGAGAGACTATCATCGGCTTCTCGAGGAGCAACGAAAGAAGTCACTAGTGTCGGTCAGTCAGTCCTCGCTGCTGTACGCTGCATCACAATCGCTGAACTTCCTGTGCGCGTCTCTGGCGTTTTGGTACGGTAGTAGGCTAGTGGCCACTGAGAACTACACCATCTTCCAATTCTTCGTCTGCTATACCGCTGTCATCGCCGGCGCATACTCTGCCGGTGCCATTTTCTCATTTGCGCCGGATGTTGGCAAAGCGAGAGACTCTGCGGAGCGGATGCAGGCGTTGCTTCGACAGCCTGTCAGCATTGATGCAAGGGCAAGTGGTGGGACTGCCTCCTCAAGCGCCGAAGGATCCATCGAGCTTCAAAACGTTTCATTCCGTTATCCAAATCGTCCGGACCGCAAAGCCCTCGATGATGTCAACATTACTGTCCAGCCTGGGCAGTACATTGCTTTAGTAGGTGGCAGCGGCAGCGGTAAGAGTACCGTTATTTCTCTCCTGGAACGCTTCTTCGATCCCGACCATGGTCAAGTCTGCTTTGGCTCTGAAAACATCAAAAACTTGAAGTTAAAAAAGTACCGAAGTCAGTTGGCTTTGGTCAGTCAATCGCCAACGTTGTTCGACGGTACAATATGCGACAACATTGTATTTGGTGTGGAGGACGGGAGTCCCGGCGAGGAAGCCCTCATACAGGCATGCAAAGAAGCTAATATTTACGAGTTCATCTCTTCTCTACCGTAAGTAAATTTTCATGTTGAGCGGCGAACTACCATGAGCTAAACAAGTTTCCTACGCAAGGGACGGATTCGACACGGTCGTTGGGGCGCGGGGTGTGATGCTCTCAGGAGGACAGAAACAAAGAATCACCATCGCACGAGCGTTGCTTAGAAACCCGAAAGTCTTACTTCTTGATGAGGCAACTTCGGCTCTAGACTCAGAGTCCGAGAAGGTCGTTCAAGACGCGTTGGATGCGGCTGCTCGTGGCCGAACAACGATCGCCGTTGCGCATCGCATCAGCACCGTAAAACATGCCGATTGTATCTATGGTGAGTTCACCAGCATTGAGAAAGAAACATCCTGCTCCTCGTTTTGGGCCTTCTAACTGCTGCTAGTGCTCGAACGTGGCCGGGTTATTGAGCAAGGAACCCATCAAGCCTTGATAGTGGCGAAGGGTAGGTATAGTGAGCTGGTCAAAATGCAGAGTCTTGGTCCTTAGAAAACACAAGAGTTGCGGAGGTGCTCTTCTTAATCTCTAGCCTCTTTACCCTGCGTTTCGCCCCGGGTAGTATGGAGCTTGAATGTTATCAGAACATTATATTGTCCGCCCTATAAGTGGGTTTCGAGAAGTATTTACCACTGCATCAAGGCTCGCATTGACGGTGCTAATGAACAATGTTTGAAAACGGCCACGAATTGCATTTGATGTTCTTTATTTCGTCCTTATTTCACGGTTTCCTCCCGTATGTATGGACCAGTTGAAATTTTCGGCTATCCCATTGAAAGTATGCTCCGAGTCTTAAGAGTCGTCAATTACTCAGCGACGTTTTAGCAGCAGGAGAACTGTTGAAGTGCTTCCTCGAATCGATCCGTTCGACTCGGGCCCAGCGGCCTGGCGGAGCTGTGCAATAGTCTTCTTGACACAGTCATTAGGCCCATGAGCTAGCTCCGGGTTCGCTGCACGCCAGCGGGTAACGGTGCTGGCCGTGTCGTAACCCTTCTCCAATAGGTCTAATGAGATCTCCAGCGAGCCTCCAAAAAAGTCCCCTCCGTCGGTAAGAATACCGTCGCGGTCCCACTCTCGCCTAACGAAGGCCAACTCCTCAAATTCGGGATGAGGGGACTGAAGTTTCCATGGAAGAGCTAGATCGTCGTAGAGCGTCCGAGACAGCACGTTCGGGGTCAGCTCAAATTGCTCGAGCTCGTCTGTTTCCAGATGGCGCATGATCCGGTTCATTTCTGCTGCGTTGTGAGACGCAGGGTCTGCTCGGAATACATCCGATTAGCGACTGATCTTTATAATGATGCCTTGGAGCCAGATTCTCTTTCAGTGAGGCACGTACGACAATAGAAACAGCCAGTCGTCCATAGAGCCACTGATCCTCCCGGTCGCAAGAGACGGGCAGCTTGGCTCCAGAACTTGGGCATGTCAAACCAATGCACCTGTCGATGGAGTTGTTAGTTATTCCCGGGGGATGGGGTTCAGTTACAAGGCTCACTAACCGCCGCGGCGGCTGTCAAAAGATCAACTTTGCCCTCTGGCAATGTTGCCAGTTCCGCAATCTCCTCAGCGGGGGAAACGTAGTACTCAATAGGTTTCCCAGTGTTCCCTGCACCACCGACTTGCCTGGCAGTGTCAATCATGTTTTCACTGGGGTCAACCCCGATGGCAACGTCGAAGAAACGTGCCAATTCCCGCGTGGCTCTTCCTGGACCACAACCAACGTCGACGACTACGCCACGACGGCCGTTGCTATCGTCGTGATATTTCAAAATGGCCGGGTACAGCGCCGGTGCGTATGCGGGGCGGCCTTCGTCGTATCGCTCGGCTTGAGTGCCCTTGTACGCCCGAAAGGTAGGGTCTGATCCGCTGATGACGGCCATGATGCTTGAACGACAAAGTCGTGTCGCTGCTCTTCGGTGTCTGGAGGTGAGCGTCGTTGAAACTTGCAGGTGTACTGAAACTGCGTACAAGTTTGAACAACGAAATTATGTACAACTTTGGATTACTTGTTTGGGTTACTATGGCATAACAAGGAGTCGTGATAGTTAGAATTCTTGTGTCAAGCGCTGTGCTTTCGGGTTTGGACCGATTAGGACGAATCCACTCCCCAAATCGACAGCGCTCAGCCCAATAACGCTCTTACTTAGGTGCAGTGATCCGCCAAACGTTTGCTGGAATGCAGCAAATTCTCGATTTCACGTGCCCTCACCGATTACACTGCCGGCTTGAGACCATTCTGCTTGGACGCCTGAGTGAAGATGGCTGTTATAGCCGTGACAGATATCCGTCGAACCGACAATGACAACAGCGAACCCCTGCTGAAGACCAGCGTTCTCGACCTTTTCGATCACCACGCTAGGCGGAGTCCGAACAGCATTGCCGCAGAGTTCCAGGGTCAGACCGTCACTTATGGTCGGTTATACGATGCCTCCATTCGAGTCGCTTTGGAATTGCGTCAACGAGGCTTCCGTCCCCGCGATCGCGTTCCCTTGGTCACCAGCATGAGCTTGGAGATGGTCGCCTCAGTCTTGGGAATCCTGCGGCTGGGCGCTTCTTACTGCCCCATAGACTTCAAAGCTTGGAGCTTAGAGCGAGTCATCGCCACTCTGGAAGCCGTGGGCTCGCGCGTAGTGCTCAGCACCGTCGACGCTACAATCTCTGATCACGAGCTGGTCCGCGTACCTGAAATGCTTGGGCAAAATGATCCAGTGGCAGATGAGGCACCAGCAGAATTCCAACTGATCAGGAATGATATGAGGCAATCTGATCTCATTTACATTATTTTCACTTCTGGCACTACGGGAAAGCCAAAGGGAGTGATGGTCCCGCACAGCAGTGCTGCACACCTTGTGCAGCAAAGCTTCCCTGGGGCCATGAGAGGAACCCCGGGTGAGAAGGTGTTGCTGTTCTTCTCAGTTGCCTTTGACGGTCAGTCAGTTTGCTCTCGTTCAGTAAGAAGTGGCAAAGTCATTATTCTAACAACTGCAACAGGATGCGCAGGAGTCATTTTTTCGACCATTTGCCATGGTGGAACTCTTGCGATGGCCCAACCATCCGACGTCATCAACACGGCATCTTCATGCAGCACGCTCATCCTAACACCGTCAATGCTGGCCAGCTTGGAACCCACGCCCGAGTTCGACCGCGTGCACAGCATCTACATGGGAGGTGAAGCTCCCACTGAAAGCCTAGTAAGACTCTGGACCAGTCCGACAAGAAGGGTGTACAACTGCTATGGACCCACTGAGTGCACTACGGCGGTCTCTATCGTGGAGATGATTCCCGGCGGCCCCATCGTTCTCGCAAACCTGGTCTCGGAAGTTGAGCTCGTGTTGCTCGGTGAGGATCTAGAGCATGAAGTTACGCAGGGCGAGATCTGTATCAGAGGGCCATGCTTAGCGGTTGGATATCTCAATATGGAGGCTCTGACAAAGCAGAAGTTCTTCTTCAGGGACGGCGTCCGCCATTACCGCACAG
This sequence comes from Colletotrichum theobromicola, assembly GCA_014705045.1. Lineage (NCBI taxonomy): Eukaryota > Fungi > Ascomycota > Sordariomycetes > Glomerellales > Glomerellaceae > Colletotrichum > Colletotrichum theobromicola. The sequence goes on along the minus strand of JABGLZ010000591.1, from coordinate 87,205 downwards.
GAGACCTCGCCCGCCGTGACGAGAAAGGTTTGCATTTTGTGGCTCGGGTCGACCGCGTAGTCAAGAATCGCGGCTTTCTGATCAACTTGGAAGCGGAAGTCGAACCGGCCCTGCGCACCTTTTCGGGAATCCAGAAAGCTGCAGCATTTCTTCTGCAAAAGCAGCTGGTGGCTTTCGTAACCCCTTCCGGAGTACCGATTGAGATATTGCGCGGGCACCTCGAGCAAAGATTCGATGCTTTTATCATACCCGACCTAATTTTCGCCGTTGACAACTTCCCGTTGACCTCGAATGGCAAGGTGGATACAAGAGCCTTGCAGGCGATGGCCAAAGATGAGGTGGATAATCGACTACGCAGTTCCCAAGGCGATGACGGCGACAAGTCTCCTGCTTTGAACGTTGTCCTGGCAACTTTTGCAGCTATCTTCAACCGATCAGTGAGCGAGATACCGTCTACGGCGTCGTTTAGAGCCCTCGGCGGTAACTCGCTTACGGCTGTGAAACTTCAGTCTCATCTTCGCCGCGCAAACCTTAGTCTGACGTTGAGCAAGGTATTTGATTTGGATACAGCGGCAGCAATAGCTTGGGCAGCTATCCCAATGGACTACAACGTTAACCTCATCATCTCCGCCGATGCGAACTCGTCGGCTACACCGCTTACGCCGCATCAGGTCGAGCTCTTGAGGGAGACTGAGACGGACCCTTCGAGCAATTACAACTTCTACTGCCTCACGAGAAACATCGCTCACAGTACTGTCAACACTGGACGCTTGAGAGAGGCATGGGACATGATATTTGCCCGTCACGACATATACCGAACCACATTCGACATGAGTACCAAAACCCAAACAGTGCACGCCGCACCGGACATCGACTGGCGAGAGATCACGGCGCCGGACTCTGAAAAGATGAAGGCGGTTTCTGCGAGGGAAAGAGAGGCTTTGTGGAAAACATTATGTTCGCAAAGGTCCCCGATACCCATCTTGAGGCCTCATTTTTGGATTGTTGAGGTGCCTGGAGAGGCCATTCAAATGAACTGGCTTGTCCACCACGTTTACACAGATGCATGGTCTTTCGCCATCCTGTTGGAAGAGCTCGAAACTATCCTCAACGGCAATGCGTTCAGGCTTCCACCGGCACCAAGCTACGGTGTGCTATCCCAGCACTTGTACAGACAAGCTCAGCTGCAGGCAACAGTTATAAAAGATTTCTGGAGCACTTACGCAAAGCCGTGGACGGACCTGAGACCCATCCAGCTACCAGCCCCCAGAGAGCCCAGTACTCAGCCATGGGTCAAGTGGGAGTCTGATGCCCCTTTGAAAATGGATATCCTGGAAATGTTTGCCCGCCAACACGGAGTTTCCTCGGCCACAGTGATCTACACTGCCTGGGCTTTAGTACTGGCAGAATACACCACTTCCAAGACAGTCGGTATGAAGGTCAGTGTATCAGGCCGGAACATTGATCATCCGGCTGTCGAGCGCGTTGTGGGGTCCCTCAATGGCCGTTGCCCACTCCTAGTCCAGTCCAGCAATGACGCAACAGTTGGGAAAACACTGAGATCGCTACAGAGTACATTTCTACGCGTCAATGACTACCAGTGGACCTACCCGGAACTGAAAAGTCATATCGCCCATGGAGTTGGTGATCAAGCGTACTGGTTTGATTCACAAGTGGTCGTCCTGTTAGATATGCCCGTTGACACAAGCCATTGGGGCATTTTCGAAGTGCAGAAACCAACGGCTCCCATCTGGCTCGGTGTAATTCAGGGAGGGAAGGGGTTCAAGGTGCGATTGAGATACGATGGTAGTCGCTATGCACAGGATGGTGTCGAGGGTATGGGCAGAAGATTCATCGACAGACTGATCCAGTTAGTTGACTCTCCTCTCGACCGGAGAATCGGGGATCTAGGTTACATCACGCAAGACTGAGCACGATGTTTTCACATAGAGAATCTGGATTAGATAAGGTGTGTGATTTGATAACTCAAATACAAGAACTCGCGTTTCTTGAACCGCGTATGGGGTGTATGCGGGAGGGAGAGAGACCTCTGTGCGCCACGTTCGTAATGTTGTCGGGGGTTGTATGTGGTCTGTACCAAGTCAGCTCAGTTTCTGAGATCTCGGAGCTCGGGATTTCCTTCACTAGGCCTAGCCGGAGCCCCATCTCAAATAGGGTAGAGCATGATACCATTTGAATCGATGGAAACTAACTTCACTGGGATTTGAGAACTTTGTCTCATCGTCTGTTTGCACTCTTCTAAGGTTCTCAACTCACACCAACATCTCATTGATCACGCAATGGCAACCACCGTCATGAAAAATGTTTTCCACCACTCAGCCATGTATCCGGTCTCAACTGCGAGCGTTGGCTTGATACTGTATCTCATTGGACTCGCCGTCTACAGGCTGTACTTCCACCCGTTAGCAAAGTTCCCCGGTCCGAAGATCGCAGCACTTACGGTTTTCTACGAGTTCTACTTCGACGGGATCCAGCGCGGGCGTTATACGTTTGAGATCCAACGGATGCATGAAAAGTATGGTCCCATCGTCCGTATCAGCCCCAACGAGCTCCATGTCAACGAGCCCTCTTTCATTGATGAGCTTTACGCCGGGGGTGGCAAAAAGCGAGACAAATATTCCTACTTCAGCGCTCAGTTCGGAATACCAGATAGTGTGTTCGGGACACCCGGGCATGATCTTCATCGCCTCCGACGCGGTGCCCTCAATCGCTTCTTCTCCAAGTCATCGGTCAACAAGCTGGAGCCCGTCATCCACAATGCCATCGAAAAGCTGGTTTCGCAGCTCTGGACACACGCTGAGAGTGGAATTCCTGTTGCTATCAACATGGCATTCAGCTGCGTGACTACGGACATTGTTACGGAGTATGCCTTTGCGAAGAGTTACAACTTCTTGGGATCTCCGACCTTTGAGCCGAACTTCCACCGGGCCATCATCGCCGGAACGGACATGGGTCCATGGTTTAAGCAGTTCCCGTGGCTTATTACGCTGATGAACAAGCTCCCTCAGAGTCTGGTCATGAGGATCAACCCAGAGGCCGCAATCTACGTGCGGTTTCAGGAGGATATCAGACGTCAAATTCGACAGACCCAAAACGACATTGCTTTCGGAAAGACTGACGATCGATCTGGGAGAACGATATTCCACGAGCTACTGACGGGCGACCTCCCAGACCAGGAGAAGAAATTGGAGCGTCTGTGGCAAGAGGGGCAGATCGTGATCGGTGCCGGGACTGAGACCACAGCATGGGCGCTATCGGCGATGCTCTTCTACGTACTCGATGACTCCGAGATCCTGACCAAGCTGAGAGGGGAGTTGGAGGCGGCCATTCCCGATGCTGATGAGAGGGTCAGTTGGAACCGCTTGGAACAGCTACCGTATCTTAGTGCCGTTGTCTGCGAGGGATTGCGCCTTTCCTACGGTGTGAGCACACGGCTGCAGCGTATCAATCCGATAGGGCCGCTTCTCTTGAAGGCTGAAGTCTCTCGGGAGAAAAGCGAGGTCCAGCGCACTGTGGTCGAGCACGAGATACCGGCAGGAACACCAGTGGGAATGACAGCGACTCTTATTCACAATCATCCTCAATTGTTCCCGAATCCTGAGCAGTTTAGACCGGAGCGGTGGTTAGATGGAAAAGGCCGGCGTCATCATCACCTTGACAAGTACGTTCTGTCATTCTCCCGTGGCAGCCGACAGTGTATTGGAATCAAGTAAGTCACAATGGCTTTTGCATGAGGATTGACATCCTAATCGCTGACATGTACATGTAGCCTTGCGTATGCCGAGCTTTACATGGTATTTGGGCTTCTGATCCGCCGTATGGGTTTCAGCATGAGTCTCTTCGAGACGGACAGGGAGGACATCGAGATCCACTATGATAGGTTCGTCCCGACCCCGAAAGACGGAACGAAGGGAGTTCGAGTGAGGATTCTGCCTACAAAGGCGTAGAAATTTCATTCATGATGGAAAATCCGTCGGCCAGCTCATCAAGTTTCTCAGAGTAGCTAGGATGGATTGACTTCGGGCAAGGAAGCCTTCTTCGAGGATGGGAAACATGTCTTCGAACCCTAGACGCAAAACATGCATAGTGCAAATTACTGATTCATTTCCAAGATATCTTCAGATATTTTCCGAATTGACGTTAGGTTTTCAGCCATGTGCATCAATTGGCTGAATGGCGTCAATGTTGTTCGCCGTTCAGTCCGATGGGAGTCGGAATTCGCCTATCCAGGAAATTCCCGAGATACGTACGAGCTCCAGGCCTGTAGAGAAGGCCACCTTTGGATATCTGAGTGACCGGTATTATAACCGCTGTCGTATTTAATCAAAAAACGACGGGTATAAGTCAAGCTCAAGGGCCTCGTAAACACTTGAGTTGACCATACGGATGCGAGCTTTCCGTTGACAAAGACCTCGTTGCCTGAACCACTACATCTCATTATCTGTTATCATTTGAATTCCTCTAAATCGGCTGAAGAGACCTTCAAAGCTTTGTCGAAATCTATTCTGTGTATTCATGATGGCCCCTCACGCTGAAATCGACGTCGATAATGTGGTCCGAGGGTCTGAGACTCATAGTGAAGATGCAGACCTAGTCACGATCTCCATCGGCAAAATAATGGACTGCGACAAGACGGCAGAGGAGAGTCTACTGAGTGCCTCGAAAGATCTCGGGTTTTTCTATCTTGACGTGAGAGATCATCCTTCTCGTGGGGTGACGAAACACATCGACATCGCCACATCTGCAGCCCTGCAATTCTACGACCTGCCTCAAAACGAGAAGTCCACGTGGGAGGTCAATAAGGACCATGTTTCCGGGGATGAAATTATTGGAGGGTAAGAATAAAGTGAATGCACGACTTGCAAGGTCAGGAAGACTAAAGTAGTCGATCACAGATATAAGCCCGCTGGGATTCAGACAGGTTCTGTAGCAGGTAAAGGTGATGGATTCGAGGGCTTTCTGGTAAGTAATCCTTCTCCACTCCGGAAGCGACGCCGAATCAATTTTCTAAACCATATCATGCTACAGATGTTTGAGCACGCCCTGATGAATGCTGCTCGTGACAAGCCTGCGAACCTTCCGAAGGAATTCCAGGAGCGACGTGAGGCATTTGAAGCTACGAATCAGACACTGGGTGACATTGGAAGGGTTCTTCTGGACAGTCTGTCGCGATCCCTGAATCTGAATGGCAAACAGAACCTTGCCGAGCACCACCGTAAAGGCCATGCCTCTCCTACCGCGCTCGGACTTCTCAAGTACCTGCCTTACGAACCGCAAAGCGAGGACGTCGGCCATGTCTCCCACACGGACATCGGAAGTCTGTCCATGGTATTTTCCGACGTGGGCGGGCTACAGGTGTACCATCCTGGAAAGAAGGCTTGGATGTTCATCCCGCCCAAGCCAGGGCATACTGTATGCAACATTGGTGATTCAGCCGAGTTCTTGTCCAAGAATGTGCTGCGGTCGTCGCTGCATCGCGTGATCCCGCATCCAGCAGAGAAGGGCAAGAGCAAGCTCACTGTGGTGTATCTCATGAGACCTGAGACTGACACCGTCTTTGTCGACCGTGAGGGCAAGGAGTGGAGAAGCGTCGACTGGCACAACATGAAGAACCGTCTGTTTGCCGAGGACTTGGAGTCCCAGGCTAGCAACCTCGCTTTGACTGGCCGCCTGGGCCATGACGATCTTTGGGACGAGAAGGACATCTGAAGATCCATGTTCATGATGCGCGTTTTTAGAACCAATCTCATTGGAGTAATTGATAAGATTGTATTTTGGCACTCAAACATACAATGATACAACTTGACTACTGGAAAATTGTTCGCCGGACATGGCTTCATCACAACCGGCTTACCCCCAAAATTGCACTTGCCGCACGAACTGCGCTTCGGCTTTCTCCATTTATGGTAAGCGCATGAATATGTGGACATCTCATGGAGCCTCACAACCCTGTCATCCCTTCCTTCTGAGCTTTGTAGCATGGATATTCGTATATACTTTACGATGACTTTGTCTCAGGCGTAGCTTTGAACTTGTGAATTGCGTTCTACAACAGCTTTTCGTCCCAATTTGAAGTTCACACATATGACATGAGATTGATTGGCGCAGTTATGGAATACGACATCCTTGTCTTGGGCTTTCGCCCTGTCTATCTTTTGGGCGTGGGCTCTCTTCTCTCTCTCTTGCTCGTATGGGTTTTCGCCAAGAAGCCTTCCGAGTTGGATGCGCCGCTTTTGTCAGACGATACCGGAGACTTCTTGCAAATCATGAAGAAAGGTTATGCAGAAGTAAGCAGCGAAATTAGCCCATCAACCAACTTGAGGTTTGTGTCGAGGCTTTGCTAACACATATCTTAGTACCGTGATCGCCTGTTCAAGATTCCTACATCTAATAAGCCGATGGTGATCGTACCAACTCACTTACTTGACGATCTCAAGGCTTACCCCGAGGATTCAATCAGCTTTCGTCGGGAAATGTACGACCGATACTTGGGGCAGTACACATCTGTCGCTTCTAATAGCAGTGCCATGATCCACTCCGTCAAATTTGATCTGACGAAAAGCATTGGAGATCTCATTCCCCTGATGCAAGAAGAAATTAGTTATGCTATGGAGAATTTCATGTCTGGTCTCACGCCCGATGCAGAAGGCTGGACCAGGGTGTCGGTGTATGCCTTATCCACGCGTGTGATTGCGCTTGTGTCTGGCAGAGTGTTTGTTGGCTTACCACTGTCGCGGAACGAGGAATGGTGAGTATATTGCAATTTGATAACCAACTATGGACATTACCTGACGCTTTAATAGGATGCACACCGCAATTCATTCAACCATCGACTCTTTCGTTGGAGCGGCAATGATGTGGCAGTACCCCTCTTGGTCTTGGCCCGTCATGCGATGGATTGTACCCCAGACAAAGCGAGTACGCTACTACCGGCGCAGGGTTGCAGAGATGCTCGGACCAATCATTACTAAGAGACTCGAAGATGCGAAGACAGGGTCCGACTGGAAGAAACCTTCGGATATGGTTCAGTGGCTGATTGACAACTCCAACGGCCGTGGCGGCGACCTCGCATTCCAGGCCAACGAGCACATAGTGATGAACGTCGCCGCCATCCACACCACTGGTGGCCAGCTTGCACATACCCTGTATGATCTTGCGCAGCATCCCGAGTATGTGCCTCAACTTCGTGAAGAGATTGATTCAGTTTCGTCCCAGGATGGCAGCGTTACAAAGCAGGGTCTCTTCCGCCTGAAGAAGATGGACAGCTTCCTACGTGAGGTGCAGCGGCTGAGCCCTCCATCCATGGTTTCCACAAATCGAAAAGCCATGAAGCCTCTGAAACTCTCCAACGGAGTGATCATTCCCGCGGGCACATCGTTGGCTGCTTCGCCGGCATGTGTGAGCAGAGATCCCGCAATCTGGAAGAATCCAGATGAGTTCGATGGGCTTCGATTCTTCAAACTCCGCGAGGAAGAGGGAGAGGAGAAATATCAATTCGCCACCGTCAATGAAGACGCTTTAAGCTTTGGTAAGTCATAGTCGATCTGCAATGGTCGAACTTAGATAAAGCTGATATCGATCTAGGTCATGGTCGACACGCCTGTCCCGGACGCTTTTTCGCCTCTGCTGAGCTAAAGGTCGTTCTAATCCACATTCTCCGAAACTACGATATTGAGTTATGTGACAGTTATAGCAAGGATCGCCCTCTGAACCGCTTCGTAGAGGTTATGGCTGCGCAGGATGTCACGTACGAGCTCCGTTTTCGGAAAAGGGCACAGTGACCTTTCGAATTGCTGCGCAATGTGGTAAAGTCCAGAGAAAGGCATCAAGATGTAGGATCGCCCCACATGTTTAGTCACGATGCCATTTAGCAAACATGAGTAAGGTATATATCAAATCCATGTGGCCTATGATGCGTGTAATAGCAATCCGGTCTGTTACATCGAGACTTCCCAATATGTTCCGTCTTTGTAACGGCAGACAATACGTCTCATGGAGCTATCTTCGGAATTTCTTGAATCAAGTAGTCTCATTTTCTAGACCTGGGCCTTGTTAAATGGGGCAGTCTACAGAAGACCAATCATCCTACTCGTTTGGTTCGAAGTACTAGCATTGAGCATGTCAGATGGCAGGTTCAAGCTCGTACCGAGCTGCACCTAGTGTTCAATTCGTGTATGACCTAGACTCATCCTCGTTGTGTACAGCCCCTCCAGTTACCTACGATGCCTATTCTTCATCTGGATCCACCTGTCGCTAGTTGAGACTTTGAAGTCTACACTCTGGAGCCACTTGATGAGAACATCAAGATCCCAATAAATGTGAAATGTGGCACATGAGCACATCAACACAGATCCCCGTTCACCAGTCTCAAACCTGCAGCTTGCAGCTAATCTTGTCATGCAACTTCGACTCAATCTCGGGTGTCATAAGACTGGCGATAACTCCTAGCCCACTAAACGCCAGAGTTGTCAAGAAAACAGTCGAGTAAGCCCGCGCATTAGCCACTTTGAACATCTCTACGCCAATCTCAATGATCGTAGTGTTAGTTCCCGGGACGGAAGCAAGCATACTTCGGTCTGCGCTAAGGAGCCGCACAAACTCGGGTACCGACGCGACAGGCAGCCCAGCCTCCCTCAACGCCGGGGGCACCAACTGGGGTACTGTGGATGCGAGACGGTTGTTGAGAACGGTGGTAAAGATGGCGGCTGAGCAGGTGGATATGAACGTCCGGAGCGAAGTAGCGATGCCGACACCTGTGCCAATCACACTTTGGTCTTCCAAGGTAACCGAAAGTGAAGCGAGACAAAGAGCATCGACCCATCCAAGGGCAAAGCCTCCGGCGGCGAGAAAAGCAACAACAGTATCCCGATTGTGGGAGTTTACACAAGCCGTTGCTGTTGAAAATTCGCCAATCGTGTTAGCAAGGAATTCGTATTCGCCGTCCATACAAGCCGACTGGTGATGCGGAGGTGAAGAAAGCTTACCAGCATAGAGTCCTGCACCAATGGTGGCAGTACCAACGAGCTGCCATTTGATCTTCCCGATCCTGGTTGCAAGCAAACTTGCGATGATCTGTCCGACTAACGGAGGTGCTGTTATGACGCATTTGAGCCAGCCCTGATTCGCCTCGCTTTCTGAAGAGTAGAGGACTGCAACCTGAGTAGGAAAGACAATGCTGAAGGCGTAGTACATACTTGCCGCCATACTAAGTGTGAGTAGCACCGCCACCCATCCCGTGTTCTTGAATATCCCCAGGGGTACAAGAGGCTGCGGCGTTGGGCAGTGCCACTCGTAGAACACAAAGCCAACTAGTATGACACCACCCAAGATGATGGTACATAGCACCGCTGCTGACTTCCAAGGGTACAATGACCCACCCCAGGAGATTCCTAGTAAGAACAAGAGAAGTCCGGATGAGAGCAGGAAAAGGCCACCGTAGTCGATGTCTCGTAGTGTGCTCGTTTTGTCTCTAGTCTCTCCGAATTCCTTGGCTGCTAGCTCACCCCAAGATGGCGGGTGGTAAAAGGCCGCCCAACAGACCAGCGCCAGAACATTGATGGCGATGAGGATGTAGTAACAGGATCTCCAACCCCCAGGACCGTTGGCGACGAGAGAAGTCGCTACAACGGGAGCAACGCCAGATACAGGAATAAGAAGTGCATAGATGTAGCTCGAGGCAAAGTAGCGGTACTTCATTGGCACAAGTTCCGAAATAAGATAGGGGAAGGAGACCTGAGTCGCCGATCCAAGACCGATAAGCACATTTGCGCCGATGAGGATATTAACCGTCTGCGAGGTGGCGCCGATGATACAACCGATGAGGGCCAAAGCTGTGCCTGCAACCTGAAAGTATCGCCGACCGAACATATCGGACAGTCGACCAGTCATAGTCAACATGACTGCCTGGGCCAGGTTGCTAGCGAGAGACACCCAGACGATATTGGAATCGGGGCCGATAGACTCATTAACGGAAGTCAGAATCGGGGCAATGAGGGAGAAAGCCCCAATACCCGCCATTCCGGCTAGTCCGATCGCTGTAAGAGAGCCGATGTAATTCTTTGATAGAAAGTACTCTCGGCTCGCCACGAAAGGCTCGCCTTTGCGGCCATCGGTGAACGAAGTGTTGTGTGTTTCATCTGGAAGATTGGCAGTTGTAGACGTATTGTCAGAAGAAACATCTAAGTCGGTGTTCGAGATGAATGTGTTGTACTTCGGGTTCGCACCGGGATCCTTTGTCTTTGGGTCTTCCATTGCGAAACTCTGGCTGTTGGGAAGGAAAAGAAAGTTGGGCTCGATTCGGGAAAGACACAACCCTCGGATCTGTATTAGATCGAGTTCACGAAGAAACCTTACGCATGTCTATATTAATTTGGTTCACCATCGTGAAAAACTCCATCCTTCTGTAGAGGCCAATTGGGTGCGTTGAGACGTGATATGCGGGAATAGCCGCATACGGACAGATCCGTTCAGCCAGCCTCTCTCGGAGTCTCGTTACACAACCTACACCCCCATGGCCCTTGCAAGCCACTAGCACCAAGCGCCATGCCCAAGAATTTGATGCTGATAACAAACTTCTTGCAGCCGTATAGATGGAGTACATATTTGGTTCAATGGTGTACCCAGCCGTGGTGGTGACTAATTGTTGGATTTCTGCAAAGTACTTTGCGGCACACGTCAGCTGAATCTTCCTGGCTGTGGGGACATCGTGGCATTCATCCCTTGCTTCAGCAGAGTTGACATTTGAACCTTACGCCCATACAGCTTGAATTCAAAATGTTTCTTCGCTTCATCGCAGTGTTGGCCGGGGTACTTGGTCTCATTAACGCAGCGCCTGTGACAACCCAAACGAGCGTCACAGTGGATTTGGGCTATACCGTTCAGGAAGGCCTACTCGAGGTGAGACTTGCTGCATCAGAGCTCATCAATGTAATCAGGCTAATCCCCAACTATGCGATAGACAAGTCACGGAGATGTCCGCTACCTCAACTTTACTAACGTACGTTACGCCGCTCCGCCGACTGGTTTGGGCCGGTTCAAGCCTCCAACACCACCTGCGGAAAACCGAACTACTCAGAGACCAGGCGCTTACGGGATTGAGTGCCCCCAAGCCCAGCCTGGATGGTTCGACTACATAGGGTCGGATGTTGGAAACCAGACGGAGATGCCCCCTTTCACTGAGAATGATGTCTACCGATCACGACCGGGCTCAGACGAAGATTGCCTTTTCCTAGACATTCTGATTCCGGAGAACGTTTTCAATCAGAGGGAAACGGCTACAGTGCCGGTTCTTCTGTTTATGCACGGGGGTGGCTACGTACAAGGCTCGAAGACGGAATATGGGTCTGGTGTTGGGTTGTTGAATGCCGCAGCCCAAAACGGCCAGGACATAATATACGTGTCTATAAACTACCGACTGGGGTTGTTTGTGAGTATTTTACAACCACTTGGATCTGGGAACTCAGTTACTGATCTTTGCCATTCATCAAGGGCTTTCTTGCTGGCTCAGACTCGTCGGATATTTCTCCGAATCTCGGCCTCCAAGATCAAACCTTCGCATTGCAGTGGGTTCAACGGTACATTCATCTCTTCGGCGGAAACAATACTGCGGTGACTGTCATGGGAGAGTCTGCTGGAGCGGGATCCATCCTTTACCATCTTACTTCACCTGGTATCTCATCGCTTTCGTTATTCCAAAGAGCCATTGTCCAGAGCCCGTTCACGTACTACATTCCAGCATCTCAGCAAACAGAAACGTTCCGCCAGGTTTCGGTGGCCGCGAATGCGTCTTCCCTGGTTGAACTTCAAAGCCTGCCCACGGAGATCTTGCAGACTGCCAACGGTATTGTTGTGGGTAACTCTCGGCCGTATGGCACATTTGGATTCGGTGAGTATTATAGGGTGCCTATTTTGAGAATTTGAAGCTAAGAAATCATTGCTACAGGCCCCGTAGTAGATGGTGACCGATACGCGGGGTACCCTCCTCTGCTTCTACGTAAAGGACAGTTGGATCACTCAGTACAAGTAATGGGAGGCCACAACACAAACGAAGGTCTCTTGTTCGCGTCCCCTTTCATTCATGACAACAGCCAGTTCAACTCCAACATTGCTCTGTTATTTCCTCAAGCGTCCGAATCTGCGCTGTCAGCCATCACGCAAACGCTGTACCCTGATAATTTCAGCGGAACATTGGGCTACGTGGACCAGCTGGGCCGCATTGCTCGAGTAATTGCAGATGCTACCATTATCTGCAACAACTATTTCCTAGACAAGGTTTTTAAACCGCTTAAAGCCAGCTTCGGATATCAATTTTCGGTACTACCGGCATGGCACGCGAACGACCTCACGTACACGTTCTTAGATCCGAGCAATCCGGGCTCAGGAGTAAACGTCACTTTGGCCGTCATGATGCAGCGCTACTTTGCGAGCTTTGTTACTTCAGGATCCCCTAATCCATTTACCGGAGGCTTCCTTCCCGAGTTCACGTCCGGTGAGGGGTTGACTGTGCAGAATCTAAATAGCACCTTAGTCGGACCTGTCATAAATGCGGCTGTCAATGTTTCGAGCTGCGAGTGGTGGCAAGAGGGACTCTTTATCTAGGCCTTTGGGACTTTGTTGGATATCTTGATGCATTCACTGCGCCGAAATTGAAGCAAGTCACTGCAAAGCCCTCAGTCACTTGTTCCGGATACTAGCTCATTTATTCGATTCATTTCTCATCATCAATATTCCAAGGTGCAATCAGTTGTGGCTTGCAGTGTGCTTAATTTCAGCCACTCATGTAGGAACCAAGTTCTGCCTTTTGATGATTTGCCTGCCTTCCATGCCTTACGATCTGGCTTGATTATATTGACCTAACTATTACACGCGCGTCTTGAACCTCACCATAAGAGCGGGCTTCTCCCACAGAGTATGCATGCGCGAATCACGATGCCAGTCAACGGTGTCATCAACCGGCTCCATATCGTACCGGTAAATGATCTTCGCCATAATGGTCTGCAGCTCCATCCAGCCAAGACTATTGATGTTAGCATTCGATCACGAGACAATCTCATGTGAATACCGTACCTCCGCCCCATGCACGACCTGGTTCCGTACGAAAATGGTTGGCTTGCGTCCAGATCATCGGTATGGTTCTCGCCAATCCATCTCCCCGGCTTAAACTTCCAGGGCTCGTCGAAATTGGCTGTCGACATGCTCGCCGCAAAGGTACTTGTCGAAACAACAGTCTGTAGATTTGCGTCAGATGAAAATAGGACAGGAAGGAATCGAGTAGTCTGGGTTCATCGTACTCCACCTGGTATATGATGGCCGTCGACTGTACATCCGCCCTCAGGAACAACACGAGGAAGCGCGAAGGGGAGTGGAGGGTATACGCGCATAGCCTCTTGAGCAACAGCCTTGAGGTGTTTCAGAGGAATCGCCGTGGCTGCATTGATATCCTCGTATCGGCTGAATGATGACCGAACCTCGTCTTGTAGCTGCGCCAAGATGGAAGGGTTCTTCAGCAGGTAATAAGTCATGCAGGAAAGGGTTGTGGCTGTTGTTTCACTGCCGGCAATACTTTTATGTACATGTTAGAATCACGGAATGCGTCACAAGGGTCTGTAGAACGTACACAAAGTCGGAAGAGTGTGCGGCGATCTGTGAGTCCGAGATGGATGCCTCTTTGCGGGCTTCAATCATCTTGGTGAGAAAGTCTTCGCGGTCCGAATGTGTGGCCAATCGACTAATTGCGAGTAAGGTAATGCAATAGGTGAAGCGGCGTAGTTTCAGAGATCCAATGAAGCCTCACCTTTGTACCAAATCCATGGTGTACTCCTGATGCTTACGGTTCTCCGTCATCAACTTGTCGATGAGTGGAGAAAAGACTTTCTGCACAACAACAGAAACTGCCGGAAATCTGCGAAAGCAATCCGCAAGGGCACCCAGTCGCAGGCTTTTGGTCACGATGGAGACCCAGAAGTGCTCCTTTCCCGCTTCAACGCCACCAAAGTCTTTCCCGAACGCAAGACTTCCGATGATGTCGAAGGTGACTAGATTGAACCACATAACGATATTCGTACCATGCGCGTCACGGCCTGCCTCGCCGAGCTTGTCAACAAGCCTGTCCACAGACTCCGCAATGAGTGGCTCCTGTGACTTGAGGGAACGGTCGGAGAAAGCGCTGCTGAGGTAACGGCGCATCTCGGCATGCTTCTTGGGATCCCGCTCGCTCACAATGGAGAGCGACTCTGCGGCAAAGTTGCCTCCGTCGTAGAACTCGCTTTTGACGAAGGGCTCCACGCCCTTGCGGGGGCCGTAAATATCGCGCCATGAAGATGAGGTGCTGAAACTCAGTTCGTTGGGTGCAACGCGAACGACGGGTCCTGCTGACAATGAGGCACGGTCTCTACACGACAGGGAGAACTTGATTACCGTATTTTTCATGGAGTTCCAGTTGCCGATAAGGCTGTCTCCCTCTCATAAAGTTCCACGAGTAGAGAACCTAAGCCACTTTGTTAGCAGACTCTCCTCCCAAAATCGTGTATCACCGGATGCGGCGAGTGAATGACTGACATTGCTGAACGACGCTGAAATCGGACCTGGGAATTTCCTCAGGGGATGTAACCACCAAAGCGCGAGCTTGTACAGTAGCCCAAAGGCTAGCAACTACATTGTGTCAATATCTCGTCATGTCGCAGTCCAAAGGGCTACGCTCGGGAAGCTTACCAGACCAATGATTTCGGTCTTCATTTCAATATGTCAATCTCGTACGTGGCTCCCAAAAAATTCTAGCAGAAGTCATGAAATGCACACCTGGGCTCTGATGAGACTCAACCTTTATGTTTCAGGTTGGTTCGGCCGGATTCAACCCATCATGGCAGCTCGGAGAATTCCCTAGTCGGTACAGGCCGAAGCCCCACTTGCAACCCATGTCTGGTAGGTGTCCTCTTCACGATTCGATTGCGACAGTGCTGTTGGATCTCTCGTTGGGGGTTTGGCGCTTGAAATAACTATCTCTCGTTTGTCGTCTTCATCAATATGCTGAGTGGATCACATCGTCAAGACTTCTTATCAGCAGCATCCAAAAGCTGCGTTTCAACTCCATCATGCCATCCGCAACAATGGCCCCCGAGGTGGAAATCGAAGTCGACAAGACGGAGCGTGTGTTCCCCCAAACGCCAGCGCAACATGAGCAGGCAGTCCCCCTGTCGCTGCTGGACGCAACTACCGCCAACTTTGCTCTCACGAACGCTATCTGGCTCTTTGAGCCCCTCAGTGGCAAGGATGTGCAGGACGTCGCTGAGCACCTTCGCCAGACACTCAGCACTGCGCTGAGTTCCTACCCACAATGGGCCGGCCAGTTGAAGTCCATCACTGTCGTCGACGATGCGTCGGTCCCGGCCGAAGCTAAAGACTTCCCAGCCCATGCCCGTCGCTTCGGTCGCGTGTACACGCACTTCGGGGCTTCCGCAGATGTCGGCGTGGAGTTCATCTCGGCAGCTAGCTCTGCCACCACGGACTCGCTCTATCCAACCGAGCGCGTTGAGACGCAACCGCTTTGGGACCGCAAGAATGACACTCTGGGCAAGTTTGTGCCTCCTACCGACATTGCCCAGGCTCTCCAGCCCAACGAACCCGATGTCAATACGGGATTACGAAAGCCGATCATGGCTGTCCAATGCACCACGTTATCCGATGGTGGCTTCGTCCTCACTGTCAAGACGGCACACCCCCTTGCGGACATCGCGGGCCTCATTCGCTTCGTCAAGGACTGGGCGAGTGTGAGCAGTGCTCTAGTCAAAGGCTTCAAGGCTCCGATCCCGGCTCCTATCTTTGAACCGGCGAGGTTGGATAATCTTGCCGCGGGAGACATCAACGCAGGAAAGCCTGATCCGGCTATCATCAGACGTACGGAGTGTTTGCCCTTACACCGATATGATTGGTGGGCTGCGCCAGGAAAGCCTCCCGCACCGTTCCTCGATGCAGCCAAGCCGGTGTCTCCAGCAGGCAAGCCTATGCCGTGGGCTGAATGGGATCTCAAGGAGCCTGTTTCGGACTATACTATTCATCTCAACACCAAGCAGGTCGATTTACTCTGGGAAGAGGCTATGAAGGGTACTGAGGGTGATGGCCCTAGAATCAGCAAGCACGATGCCGTGTTGGCACATGTTTGGTCTTGCATCATCCGAGCACGTCAACTCGGGAAGGACGACGGCCCTGTCCACTGTGACCTTGTTCTCGGCGTTCGATCCGCTTTCAAGCTAGGCGCAGACTTCATGGGTTCTCCAATCATCATGATGAACGTTGAGCTGCCCGGCTCCGAGGTTTGCTCCGAACAGCTAGGCAGTGCTACGGGAGCGATAGGAACCATCGCTCGCAAGGTTCGAGATACGATTTCCACGGTCAGCAGCCCAGCAAATCTTGCAGATCATCTTCATAGCGCTGCCTTTGAGAAGTCCCCTCAGCGATTATGGCAAGCATTCCTTGGTCGGCGTCATATTCTGGTGACAACTTGGGCGCGCGCTGGTCTTTACAATGTGGACTTTGGTCTTGGCTCGCGCATACGATACGCGGATGGCGTTGTGCCGAACCTGGACGGCAATATTCTCATCAAAGAGGCACCGCCATCTTCTGGGGAGTTCTTGTCAGGATCTCGGCCGTCCTGGACGGACAGCGGGGTTGACATCTCTGTTCACATTTGCACGGATGATATGGAGCGCTTGCTGAAGGATCCTTTGCTACTGCCACGAATTAACTGAATATCCTAAGAATTCTTCGTAGCGGCAAGTCTTCATTATAACATAGTTCAACATGCAAGGAATTGTTCACAAGTTGCCTGTAATACAGATGTTCTATTATGATATGCACAAGTAGAACGCAAATGACACCGTCAATCCACTCGGCCCCGATAATTTGTTGTTCTTTTTTCTGGCGGTCCTACCAAATAAGGAAATGCACATTCAGCAACAAGCTTCATATTATCATCGAGAAGTTCAAAACTCTTGTTAAGATGGCTTGATTGCCCTTTGCTATTCTGCGTGTATTACTTATGAGGTTGTGCAGCATAAGCCATCACTTTCGTCGTGGTATATCATCTCCTCTTGAACATGATACGACCGGCAGGGTTAGGCAAATTCTGCGTCTCGAAAATGAGGCTGGGAGGCCTCTCAGTCTGAGTCTCTGGGAACTTGAACTCGTAGTTCCTCAGCAGATACACCATGATTGCCTTGATTTCAGCCGAAGCGAAAAAGCGGCCAGGGCACGCGTGTCGTCCGTATCCAAAGGCCATGCTCGCAGGGTGGGCAGCAGCAAATGCGACTGAAGACTTTGACTTTTCATTTGTAGATTCTGTCGAGATCTTTGGACTTGCGTCGTCGAAGCGGAAGCCTTTGAACTTCTCCGGCTCGGGGAATATCTCGGGGTCCATCGAGATGGCATGGGCGGGCACGCCGATAGTCGTGTGGGCGGGGATCTTGAGGCCGTCGGGGAGAGTATAATCGACTGTGACAACTCTCTCAAATGTTACTTCGGGCAGTCAGTACACTCAAATTTGATGAGCGTTGTTTGTTTAGAATTTCTAACTCACTGAGAAGCAAGGGATTGAACCGTTGGCTTTCCTTCATGATACTATCCAACTTGCTTAATCCCTGGAAACCTTGGCGGCCAAGGAATGCATCTTGATTCAAATTCTCCTCGATTTCCCTCCTGAGGGGCTCAATGTATTCAGGCATATCACAGAGGTCGTACAAGAGCTGCGTAGGTGCGGCTGCGCTGGTATGGATAGCAGCAAAGCTAACCTTCAGAAGAATACCGGCCAGAAATGCCAGGTCTTTTTCATCTCCCTTAGCATCCTCAGCCATCCAGTACAGCAAGTCAGGCGCAACAGTGCCGTTAGCTGCGCGCTCTTTGAGAAGGGGGATCGCGGCCCTCTCCGCCGCAGCGTAGTGGTTCTTAATGTTCTGGATAGCTGGGATGAAGCGGGCGATCACGGGTTTGAGGAATTCTGGATACTTCTTCAAAGCCTGGGCGCCAATGAAGCCATCTGTTGCAAAGTCGATGGAGGACTGAATCCACTCTTTGTTGCGGCTAAGGGTGGTACCGCCGAACATACGACTTGACACGCGAGCCACAATTTGCGTGATTCGGTCGACTACATCCACTTCGGTCCAGTCTACAGAACATCATAAGCGGAGCCCTTCTCAGACAATATGGTATTGAACTGGGGAAAGAGAAGTTTCTTACCATTACACGGGGGGAAGGAATCTTCAAAGGCGTCTTTGATCTCTTCTTGGATGTGGTCCATGACGGTCCCTGTGTGATGATATTAATAAAAGAAACATCCGTCTTATTTACTTCGGCAACTTGCATAGATTTCGGTTGAGCTGGCCTCTAACAACACGAGGATGAAGAGTTGAGCGGCTACCCATTGTGGTGTATTTGCCTTCAAACATCTACCATCAGGTTAGTTGCGCTCCCAGCATGCTGTAGGGCAAATCTGCTGACCTCAATGAATGTGGCCACGAAATCGACTTCGTTTACTGGTGCAGATTTCAGGTCTTCCAGGTATTTGACAGGAATCATCAGACGTTCTCCCAATTTGCTAGGAACGTAGTACAGTCCCCGGTTGGTCTAGGAGCCAACGAACTCAGATCAGCATTGCTCCATTTCACAATCCAAGCCAATCCCAGATTGCCTTGATCTGACAATGCAATCACATACCTGCTTATAGCCTTCCAATAGCATATTCTTGCTATCGTTCACGAACCGGATTCGGTTCTTCTTGATCGCATCCTCATCGCTTCCACCGACAAAAGGAACGCCTCTGACATAGGTTTGCCTAGGCTGGCTTGACAACCAGTAAACCAAAACGATGGCAACTCCAGCAAGGCCGATAAGCGATGCGCTTTTCAAATCATGATAGAGGCTTTTCGCTGACGCGACATTCTGCGCAAAGAACTCCAGCGAATAGGCTGGAGACTGGAATGAAGACATTTTGTTACACAGCTCCCGACGATACCGAAAGCTTCATTACATCGAAGCCGGTGTCATCAAAGTCAATTCAACTACATGGGAGGATATACACAATCCAAGGATTCGCGATTATGCGACTTCGGAGATTTCCAAATCCGTTAACATCCGAGAATCCATGTGTTCCGACCATGCGCGCCGAATAATGCCCGATATGGTAAGCGTACATCTGCTCACATTGTCGTACGAAAGGGAAAGTTTCCGATCGTCCACCAAAGTCTTGCCAACTTCAACGTCGTCGAACGGAAATTGCAGAATATTGAGTCAACACCGAGAATATGATGTCCAAGTCCTCGAGTAGAAGTATCGCCAGCATGCCGATGCCGAGTAAATGCTTCGGAACAAGTTTCGGAACAAGTTTCGGAGCATACTCACAACTTCGCTCGCAGCTTCTTTTCCAACTTTTCCGAAGATAGCCGGAAATGGCGGACGCATTTGCTCCTTTCAAGGTGGACGTCGGCTTGGAGTCCGAGCGCGCCTTCGACACCCGACAGATCCACGCCGGAGCGAAGCCGGACCCAGCAACCAAAGCGAGGGCGGTGCCGATCTATGCCACGGCGGTGAGACCTTCCGCCGTCCTGTGTTGAGGTTCGATCGGAGTCAACTGCTGACAGGCCCGAATAGTCATATGTTTTCACCGACAGCGAGCATGCCCGCCGGGTATGTAGTAACGAAGAGGCGGGATATGTGTATTCTAGGATAGCAAATGTGCGTATCATCCTTCGACCCTCTTTCGGGGGTTGGAAAGACGTGCTGGACGAATCCTTTCCTAACATCGGGTGATCATCTTTCATGACTCAACAGCCTACAGTGGAAGTCCTGGAAAAGCGTATTGCGGCCCTTGAGGGTGGCACGGCTGCTGTTGCCTGCGCCTCCGGGCAGTCAGCAGTGTTTCAGACGATCATGTGTCTAGCTCACACCGGGGATAATATCGTTGCATCCACAGCCCTCTACGGAGGTAGCTACAGTCTATTCAAGACCTTGCTGCCGCGTATGGGAGTATCCGTTCGATGGGTGCCTACGGACGATGCCGAGGCCTACCGGCCGTTGATCGATGATCGGACAAAGTTGGTCTTTGTTGAGACAGTCGGAAATCCACGTGTCAGCATCCCGGATCTGCAAGCCATTGCTGACATTGCACATGAGTATAACGTGCCGTTTGTGGTAAGTATGAGTTCTGTTGTACTGAGATCAACCTTGTAGAGAAATGGTGTCATGTAGGCAGGCATCTCTTATGTCAGCCGGTACTGACCAAGCTGGTTCTCTAGGTAGACAACACTTTCGGAGCAGGTGGCTTCTGGTGTCCCGTCGTGTCCTTCGGCGCGGACATCGTCGTCCACTCGGCGACAAAGTGGCTGGGCGGCCACGGGACAACCGTCGGCGGTGTAATTGTCGACTCGGGACGCTTCGACTGGACGAAAGCGGGCGCGCGCTTCCCGCACCTCACGCAGACGAGCGACGGGCCCATGGCCTTTTCTTTCGCGGGCAACTTTGGCAACGTGGCCTTCGCCATGGCGCTGCGCATTGAGATCGTCATGGAGGTGGGCAGCGTGCTGAACCCCTTCGCGGCGCAGCAAATCCTCCTCGGCATGGAGACACTGAGCCTTCGATGCGATCGCATTGCCGCCAACGCCTTGCAGATTGCGCGTTTCCTAGCCGAACACGACCGGACCAAGTGGATCAGCTATCCGGGTAAGTAGATTTCAGGACATTGCAAGGCCATTGGGCGAATCCCTGCATCAGTTGTGGCGAAAACATGGAGACTTAGACGAGAAAGGCAGCTGACGATGTGCAACGGGTAGGACTTCCGACGGACAAATATCACGAGAGGGCAAAGAAGTATTTACGACGGGGGTTCGGAGGAGTGTTGTCCTTTGGCGTTAAGGGTGGCACAGCAGGCAGCAAAGCGTTTGTGGATGCGCTTCGTTTGGTATCAAACATGACAAAGTACGTCCATCCAGATCAGGATTTACGAGGCCGGGGAAGAGAATTCAGGGTCCTGGGGCTAGCTAACTAATACGGGGCTACAGCGTTGGGGATTGCAAGACCATGGCGACACACCCCTGGAGTTCAACGCACGCCGTCATGAACGAGCAGGATAGGTTGAATGCGGGCATCACCGAGGTAGGTCCGGACCGCTTCCGATTGCTGCGGATGTGGTTCTTCAAAATCCGATGTCTGACATCCGTTTGACGTGCTTCTAGGACCTTATCCGACTATCCGTGGGAACGGAAGACGTAAACGATATTATCAAAGACATTCGCCGCGGGCTCGAGGCCATTACGGATGAAGCTATCGAGGCCTAGACGAAGTCTCGGAATTTGTACTCAGACGAAAGATTTGAGAGGGGGACGAGAAAGACTGTGGTAGGGTCAATCGAACTGTTCTCCACGTTATTGCCGTAGTCGGTCGGCACATCTGCGTTGATGACGGTCAAAGTCCACACCCCCGCCATCTTTGTATTTACGACTAGCGATAGGAACAAGAACACATCGGACGTCCTTTGAACCGCTGCCATCAATCTCATGAGTCCAGCCGATCCCTGGCTTAAGGAATCGAATCCACGTCCGGATGGATTTCTCCGTCTCATTGTGTTGGCTAAGGCCTAGAATCTCGTCTAACTCGAATTCAACGACCCCTTGTCACTACACCTAAACTAGCCCAAATTACAGCGTTTTCCAGCGCAAATGCTACCCAACGGCAGTGATGAATCATGTCTTCCCAGCAGGCAGTGAGTCCTCTCCTTTGTTCTTTTTTCCTTTGCAATGCATTCTGTCCAGTCATAACATAACGATAGCGATTCTCAGAGAGCCACAGGTAAGGTTGATCAACCATAGCCCTTCATTCTCAGGCCAGTACCGAGAAAGCTTGTTTTTGGTAAATACACCAGTTTCATGAGCCTCACATTCTGCCACTGTTTTTGCTGCCGCTCCCCATGAATCAAACCCTTGCAACAAGGGTCAAGCGGCAAAGATCGGCGCCCCAAGTCTTATCTAGAGATAATGTGCGTTTCTGTGGGCTGACTACTTCAGTCCCTGCAGGAGGATTGGCGCATTGTAGCAGAGGGGTTACTCTCACATGCAGGGTCTCGATTCCTGGCGTAGGCAGACGTATTTGCCCAACTGACTAGTCAGCCAATTCTCTGCACTTCCCAGTGGTCAGCCTGACCGGCTTTGCCCAGCCGACGTCTCATCGCGGGAGGGGCTGCTGGCTGCGGCTTAGGGGCTTTCCAATTACTGCATGGGCCGGGGAGAAGACGCGATCTTTTGTGGCTTCTCGCCTTACGAACGGCTTCCTTTATCAGCACTCTACGGCCCGTTCCACTGGGCGGGTCCTCGAGATGCAAGGAGTTTGCTAGTCTCGCGTTTAACGGAGCCGGGTGAGGGCATGAGTTTCGAGACGGACATCTTACCGGTGCGTCCGTCGTGTCTCATTGGAGACAGAGGGTAGTATCTGTATGGTGCTTTTGTTGTTCTCCAAACTCATCACCTCCCTCTACGCCGGGCGCATAATAGCCACCGATGATGCTTCACTAGAGCGGTCTGTCTGGTGCAGGTTCAAGGTATCGAATCCTGCCAGCTCGCCTCGGTGGACAAACATCCTTTCCTTCCGAGATGGCCCTGGTGAGGTTGGAGACTCAACAAGGGCCGAGGAGGCTTCATTTCATGCAACGTCGTGCTTACTCCGTCAGGAAACAGTCAGAAGAATGAGAGGACGATAAGCATGGCCTTAAAACTGTGCCTTTCGCCACTTGATTCCCCGCTTGACATCACAATCCCCCGAATGCCCTTGTCACTCTCACTCTTGGGATTGGGGTCGATGATCGTCGATCGCTGATCAACATGTTCATGACGTTGAAATGCAGTAGCCACGAGGATGCAAGCGAAATGCAAAATCTTCACGCAACGGATCGCATGGGTCGGCCGAACAACACGTCTCATGTAGCTTGCAATTCTTGCCGCAAGAAAAAGGTGTGTTCCCAGTTTCTTCCTGCCACGGATAGGGGATATGTCTGAATATCTAACACCATTACAACAGCTTCGATGCAGCCGCGAAAAGCTGGGATGTCGCCGATGCCAGCAGCGTGGCATTCGGTGTGTTTACGACGCCCAGAGGAGTCGAGGAGGCAGCAACGGCAAACAGCATGAAGGCGCTTCAACTGAGGCCGATCGGCCAGAGACGCCAGGGGGCCATGATGGCGGCGGTCAGCAGCATGGACCAGTCGCTCGAGTGACTGGACGTTCTGGAGACGATGACGGTCTTTCTACGATTCAAGTCGCAATTCCCGGCACGACATCGGCACCGAGACAACATACTCGGGATCAACAGATGTCATCAGGCTCGGATGCCGGGACACGGAGCAGCGGCGGCAGCAGTGGAAGCAACAGCAACCGCAGCAAGAGAGATTTTGTAACTCAAAATCAGAATCGGCCTCCAGAACAGGAGGAAAGTTCCCAGCAGGATACTTTCCAAGAAGATACGGCGGCAACAAGTAACCAGCCATCTGCGTCGTGTCCCGAGGACCCTGACCCCGGGTTGTTCTTTGACTTCACGGAAGAATATCTGGACAATTCACACGAGAGCTTCGCCAAACTACTTGATCCGTTTGACACGGATGGGCTGATCTCACACGCCCACATGCCAAGTAAGTCATAGCTGAGAGGCTTACATCTATCTTTAGATGCGCACTGGTTGCATAGCATACTTATTCGCGTGATACACTAGTACATGATGTCTCTGCCCATGCAACATTACAGCACATCAGCGAGTTTACCAGCAAGAAGAGAAGCCCTGGCGGCTCTATCCGCCCGTTTGGCCACAGCTCAAGCAAGCAGAAATCGCTTACTCCCCCAGACCACGCAATGCGGACCTCTTCTTCCAAGTCCAGCAGCGTCTCCTACTCTAAGTCAAACCCATCAGACTCAACTCGAGCATCGTCCTCAACCTCATCACGCAACGGCATGGACATCGACACAGACTCTTACGATGATTCCAACAACAGCTACGACGATGGAGACTGCGAGTGCAATGGCACGGCCCTACAGATCCTCGAAGAAGTCGTCATACTTCCTGTCGGCGCTGACTGGGCCATGGCAGAGAACACGATTTTCCTCCTAAAGAATAACATCTCGCGGTGCCTAGTTCTGTCTCAATGTCGACCTTGTAGACAAGAGTCAGGGATATGTATGCTGACGCTGGTATTATATGAGAAGCTCACGGCTGGGTTTGAGGAGGTCGCTCGGTGGTGGGGCAAGCAGGACGAGGATAAGAGTGATCAAAGTGATCATCGCAGGCAGAGCGAAAGACACCAGTATCAGCAGCAGCCGCAACAAAAACAGCAGAAACGGTCTGGCTCGAGGCAAACTCAGCAACAGACTCGGATTACAATGGGAAGATATCAGATCGATACTGCCGAGGAACACCGGGCAGTGTTTGCGACAATCATTGCGTGCCAGCTGCACCGACTTGCTGGGCTTTCGACATTGATGATGGAACATAGCAAGAAGGTGAAGTGGCAGATCCATTTGCAATATGGAGAATCACTGCGGCACAGGATGAAGAGACTAGAAGAGATGTGGAAGTATTGAAAACGGTTACCGACACCGTCCTCGTGGGACGGGGGTAATCTGTTCGATGCTTTAATGAAAAACGAGATATACGACAGTCGAATGATATTAAATACATTTAAAACTGTTTAAGACCTTTAATCAAACATGAAATTTTGGTTAACTATAGCTCACAGAGCTTGGCCAAGTAAGTCCCTAGCTAGTAGCAATCTGTGGCTCGCTGGTGACCTCGTCACGTGCGGAACGCCACGTCGTCTGCCGCCTATATCTCAGAACCAATCTGCGAGGTCTCGGCGATAGCCCTCGGATCAATCAGATCACAAGAAACGGATATGCCTTTAACACATCTCCTAGGTATGAAAGAGACCAGGGTAGACGCTGTTTTGGCTAAATGCTTTCAAGAGGCTAGAGATATCATTTTTACCTACAGCCATGGTCCTAACTTTGTCCTAGTGAGTTGATACCAAAAGGCACGTTGACCTAGACAGCTGACGGACAGCTTGGGCGTATCCCACACCAGAGGAAGCCAGACGGCGTCTTGAAAATCGTTGCCTTCGCCCAACCCGTCTTCGAGTTATATCACTTAACGCCACCGACAACGTTATCTTGCGCACTTGCTTCAGTTCAGCCTGGAAAAACCCCGTTTTGTAGCTGCTGATAAATGTTCGATTTTTCATTTGGCCGCTTCTTTCAAGTTTACATGTTCACATCACGCCATCTGCGTCCCGCCTACTATCTTTCCTGTGTCCAGTGAAAATGTCACAACTGGTGATTGCAGAATTCTTGATAATCCTTTCTTGTTGAAATAGGGATGCCGTATCGTGAGTTGGCGGACAAGTCGACGGTTGAGCCTAGTTTTCTCCCCTGCTCCTTTCTTATTAAGCTCATCTCTTTTGGATCTCGTTCGTCTGGGCAAGACACTTCGATTGGTCTAGTATACGAACAGACTGGGGACTGTGAAGTGATGCCTGTGGTGTCTAGCCCCATTGGGGAGGTCGGTAGCTCGACCCTGGTCCACGACCAACTGCGTGGCGTGGCGCTGACTTTTAAAGCTTTTGCGATGCCTTCGTACCTTCGCTAAACTTTCTGCACTGCTGGTGTTGACAACGATTTGAGTGCTGATACGGTAAAGGCACGAGAGCGTAGCTCGACAACTGGGGCTCACATATCCCTTGAACCTGGTAGATTTATTTCGGTAAGCCGTGTTAATGGTTCTCAACATTCGATTCACGCGTGCTTGATTCCAAGGGTTCTCGGTGACTTGTTTAAAATTGGTTGCTTCGTCCCTCGCACAACAGCATCCATGTCCCCACGGCCGAACTGCACCGTTCAACTTCTCTGGATATTGTCGCAGGCATGATTGCTTGGCTCCTGATTGCCACCCTGGGCCCCGCGTCAGGTGTGTGTATCTTTATTCCTTCGATAATCTCAAGTTGATATATGCACCGCGAACTCACGCTAACAAAATCTCTGCAGGAGTCCTGGCCCAGGCTTGCAGTAACTTCACCATCGACTCCATCGAAAAGCTGCAAGCAGCGCAGCAATGTCCTGAGATCGATGGCGATGTTGTTATATATCCTTACTTTCGCGAGGTTAATCTGGACGGCATTCAGCGAATCCACGGCAGTCTTGCGACAGTGGAGGTCTGCGGCTGGGGAAGGCCAAAGTATTGCAAGGACGAATATCCCTTGGAAATAATCAGTTCAAATACGCTTACTGACGTCGGCGTCGGCGTCCAAATCACATGGAACGCAAATCTTAAAAACATCATTCTCCCAAACCTCAAGACGGTTCAAAGCTTATGGATGGTTAACTATCTCGACAGCTTGGAGTATCTTGATATTACTGGCCTCGAAACAGTGGGCGACTTCAATTTGCAGGTTCCGAGTTTGACGACACTGAGACACAATGGACTTCGAAATATCACAGGCTATGGAACCTCCGACAATCGATCGTCACTTGTTTTGTCGACTGGCCTCGAATCTCTGGACAGCGTCTTTCGATACCCGCTCAACGTATCCTGGGTAGCAATCGAGGTCAATTCCAGGAACAAGGAGATCTATTTCGGCTTCGCAAACACTACAATTCTACAATTCCAAGGCCAGCCTTTTGGTGAAGATGCATACCCTGGCGCCGGTAATGCGACGATCGTCTTTGGAGGACGCGATTCCGAAAGCGTGCACGTACACAATCTCAGAATCCGGAATGCTACCAATGGGTTGAGAAGGCATGAACCCCTCAACCGACTCACAGTGGATCGAATTTCAATCTCTGGCAATGATAATCTCGAACGCCTTGATTTGCCGTTCGACAATTTGGGGGAACTCTGGATCGAGGCCACACCGAAGTTGCGGTGGCTGTCAAATCATCCCTGGGCATTGCAATGGACTAATTTCTCGTTGAACATGGGTTCATGGTACTATGACGAACCGAATCGAAATCCCCTTCTAAACCTTTCGTCCGAATACATGATTGACGAAGCAGGAAACACCATGAGGTCATGGGACTGGCCACAAAAGGACATTAAAAATGTGGATCTAGCGGC
Source organism: Colletotrichum theobromicola (assembly GCA_014705045.1). NCBI lineage: Eukaryota > Fungi > Ascomycota > Sordariomycetes > Glomerellales > Glomerellaceae > Colletotrichum > Colletotrichum theobromicola. The sequence continues at coordinate 60,061 of JABGLZ010000591.1, read as the reverse complement.
GATTATGACTGATGCCTTCTTGTGAGCGCCTGCATTCATCCTAGATACCCTCATTTTAATAGCTAATTGCCCCTAGCGAATCTTTCCTGGAGTACCAAGAAAGCGTTTCGAATTCTCCGTCGCGGCGGCTGATATTAGAGTCCTTCAAGATTCGTCAATTCGGAGATGGCCCACCACTCAACTGCACGCCATTCAAGTCCTTGTACAAGCAAGGCGCCCTCCGCGGAAGCTTCTCTTGTATTCCAAATAAGGAATCGCCTTCATCAATCTCTGCTAAAGTCCCTAAGCTTGTCGACATTGTGGCACTTGCGTGTGTGGCAGCATTTCTTCTTATGCAAGCTTAGTCCAGTTGAGCGCTCCCATTTCTTTAAACGTGATGTCGTCGAATTTTACAGGCAGCACGTTCCAACAATGGTTTGAAGGATCTCTTGAACGCATAGCACACATCGCTACAAAAGACGAATCAGGACTTGGGTTAAATAATTGAAATTCATTTTAAACTATCACCAAGACTCCGGACCGAGAAACCATCGGTACCAATCCATGACATTCACTCATACATAGGATATCTTGTTACAACAGATGCCACCCTTCAACCGCGGTCTTGCAAATTTAGACCCAATCACCAGCCAAACTCCCTTACAACTTGTCTCATCTGATTCGGAAAGATACAACTACCATTCACCGTTTAGAAACGAGCAGTGGAGTTGGAGCTGCCGGCAGTGCCGCCAACGAGCTTGCTGTTGAAGGCATCAGCAGCAGCCTGGTCCTGAGTGGCCGCGGTAGCCGCAGTCTGAGCGGCCTTGCAGCTGTCAATGGTAGCCTGAGAAGCCTTGCAGCTGTCCTGGAGGCGCTGGCAGATGAATCCGGCGATGACGCCAATCTTCTGGGCGGAGCCGTGGTTGAAGTCCTGCTGGTTGGTGGCGACGAACCCGGGGCCCTGGCGGTCCTTGAGGCTGGTGGAGAACTCGATGGTGGGGTCGGTGCAAGAGCCAAAGTCGGAGGCCTGGCGCAGTCTGAGGGAACGTCTGCGCTTGCCGATGGCGGCGTGGCACTGGGTGTTCTGGTCCTCGCACTGCTGGACGCCGCCGGAGAGCTGGCCGCTGTTGGCGGCGTTGGCGCAGGCGTTGTGCTGAACGTCGCAGGAGCGGCCGAGGGCGGCGTTCTTACCGACGAAGGTGTCGCCCTTGACGGAGAAGGGGCGGTTGCCGGAGGTCTGGATAACCGGGGGAGGGGGCCCGCCGAGGGAGCCGGTGAAGGTCTGGACGTTGGTGCCTCCGGAGGCGTTGCCGCTGTTTCCGGTGTTGCCAGTGTTGCCGTTGCCGGTAGAGTTGTTGGCAGTAGCCTGGGTGTTGCTGTTGGTTGAGCGGGCAGCGCAAGCGGCAGCGTTCTTGGAAGTGCTGGCGGTGTTGCTGGCCTTGTTGTTGCCGGTGTTGCTGTTGTTGCCTCCAGTTCCAGAGGTAGTGTTGGCACCTCCGTTGGTGGCCCCGGTGGCAGTGCCGCCGCCGGCAACCTTGAGGCCGTTGATGTCGATGTGGGTAGCCTTCAGCTCACCAGTGCCGCCAGTGATGGTGGACTTGATACCGGAGACAGCGGCGTTGATCTCATCGGGAGTGGCATCGAGGACGAGAGTCTTGGTGGTGAAGATGCATCCGTTGGGGTCGTTCTGGTCGTCGCAAGAGTTACCCTTGAAGGTCGTGTCGGTCTTGTCGCCGGGGGCGAAGGTACCACTCTCGAGAGCAAGCATGGGGTCACCGCCGATGGAGGCGAGCTGCTTGGCAAGCTCCAGAGTGACGGCCTTGTTGTCGGCAGCGGCGTTGTCGGTAGCGGGATCCTGGTGGGCCTTGATGGCAGCGATCTCGGGGTTGACAGCGGTGTCGGTGCAGGCAGCGGAAGCCACACCCACACCGGCGGTGTTGCGCTCGAGGGAGGCGTAAACGAGAGCTGCAGACATGCCGCGGATGTCCTTCTCAGCCTTGGCGTTGGTGAAGGCCTGGTCGGCAGTCTCCTGGTGCAGGCAAGCGAGGTTGGTGACCTGTCCGGCACCGGTCTTGGCGGCGCCGTCACCGAGAAGACCGAAGACGGGGTCGGCGATGGCCTTGGGGTTCTGCTTGTTGAGGAACTCGCGGGTGATGTTCAGGAAGATCTCGTGAGAGTGCTCCTGGGGAACCTCACGCTTAGCCATGCGGCGGACATGGTGGTGGCGGTGGTAAGACCCAGCCTCGGCGAGAGCCAGGAGGGAGGAGGCGGCGAATGCAACAGCTTGGTACTTCATGTTGACCGAGATTGATGATTATCGACGTCGATTGAAGTTCGAACAGAAAAGACCGGCCTTCTGCCTACAGTTTTCGACTGAAGTAGTATAGGGGGAAAAAAGGGTGGTAAAGAGAATATGGTAAAACGTTAAAGTTAGAGCAATCAGAGCCGATGCAAAGAATGGAATGAGTTCTCAGAACTCGGGTTGAAGGAACGAATCGAAACGGCGAAGAGAATGTCGTACAAAGATGAGAAGCTATAGCCAAGAAGAAGAGATCTGGTGCCGAGAAGGAGATCACTCAGGTTTATAAAGAAAAGATTGGATGGAAAAGATGATCATAGCACATCCCTGGCACATCATCGAATTCAGACGGTCGAGAGCATGAGCCGCATCCTTGGCCAGCGTATGCCGGCAAAGCGGAGGGATGAGACTCAAGGAGGCTACTCCAATGGACCACCCCCGGGGACGACGTCGAAGGGTGTGATACGATACGAGACGAAGTCAGTCGGTTAGGACGGACCATAGAAGATTGCCAGGTCCAGGAAGCTGTTGGGCCCGAAGCCTTGGTCTGGCATGTGCAGGGGAGGGTTACCTGGGGGTGGAGGAAGAGCGACAAGAAGACGCAACAAATGTCAACGTTTGAGTGTCATGATGGCCAAGTCAATCGCGAATGAGGCAGCAGAGTGGGGGTTTCAAGGCAAGGCCGCCATTGTGTTGACCGGGGACGAAACCGCTCACAGCGAATTTGGCTGTCGCTAAAGATACGCGTACTGAGTGTTGTTGTTGTTCTGACAAGGCCGCTCTATTATTGCGACAAGGGTCGCGATATGGGCAGAGTTTTCGGATAGCGTTGCGACGGATGGGAGGGGACAAACTGCAAGGCAGCAAAGAGTTCAGACTCAAGACAGCGATGTGTACGGCAAGATGAGGCGGAAGATCAGACAAACCGAGCCGCAGGATGTCATAGAGCGAGTTTCGACCGGGGTGTGGGCGGTAATGTTTTGGGTCGCTCGCTTCTCCCCCATGCGTCACATCGCTCGCTCGCTCAGTCACTGGGCCCCGCCCCCCACGGCAAAAATGCTTGATTCAGTCTTCCCGCCAATAACCGCGTCCCGCGAGGTCCGGATGGTGAAGTCGCCGGCGGTGGCGGGTGGGTAAGGGGTCTCTGCCGCAATCTGCTCAGGGCTTAGCGTAGGGGTCTGCTCTCTCTGTTGAAGAGCCTTTGCCGCGATTTCGTAGGCGAAATGCACCTCAACGTTGCCCTTTCTTGCTGAACTCGGTTGACGTTCCTGGGGGGCGGTAAGGTGGCGGCTTACAAACCTGAAGGGAAGACATCTAGACCCCTCGGGGTTGTGGGCCAGGGCACCCTTTTCGGCATGTCCCACCGAACAAGATCGGTGGTTGAACGGGTCTTCTGGCCGGTTTTCCTGGTCGGACGTGGCAACCATAGAATTAACGTGGACGGTAAGATAGATTGCTCCCCTCAAAAAATGACGGGACGACTAAACTTCGTGGAGGCTAGCGCCTGAGCTTATCGAAGCTTTAACTGGGATGTTTATAACAAATTCCTAGGAAACTGACATCACAACTGAGTGTCATGAACTCAGTTGAAAGTACTGTTTTTGAGTTGATAGCACACCATTGACACAGTTGAGTTTGTGTCCTCCTTTGGACGACAACCAACATCCGACGTATCTCGCCCATCAGCCCAGAACTCTGATCTAGTCTGCCGAGAAAGATGCTCGCCAGGCTCATGCGGCACTGAAAGTGGGCCACGCTGCCGTCGACCGCCATAAGATCTACTGTTTCAGACGATCGCAGACTTCAGACGCATCAGTGCCAAGGGGCAATATCTCAGACGCTATCACCATGCGGCCCTGGCCACCCTCGTGCGTCATGTGCGACTGGCAGGCTGTCATCCCAGCCATGCATCCATCGCAGTGGGGCTGATTCACTTATTGACAGGCACTGCGTCCACCTCCAGTTCTCTTCACTCGTGGTATGATCTGCCTCGCGCCTTCGGAATTCGGCCTGGGATGATTTACCATATGACTCGAGCTTTCTATTCACCAGCGCGAACTATTCAATCGGACGAGCCGGCGACCGGACGGTTCAGCGTCTGAAGTCGGCCTCATAAGACGGTTGCGCGATTTGTTAAGACCCTTAAGAGGCCCTGATAATCATTCTCAGTCTGAGATGAGATGCAGTTCATCACTTGTCATGCTGCACTGACTCGGCCAGACCATACGCCCAAGCACATTCTAGACCGTTAATAATGTGGCTTCTTCCTGTTTCCCAGAGACAGGCAGTACCGGGGTGAAGTCTGGTAGAATCCAGAAACCATCCACAACCGTATTCGCAGGCCGCGGGGTCATCGGGTGTCCACTTGAGCCTAGACTTAATCCGCCTCCGCATTCATGACTGTTGCTTGAGAGAGATCATACAATCTGAGAAGCAGATCATCAGAGTTTGTCAGCCACCAGATTACAATGCATGAGAAGTCCATCTTATGCCGACACCATCTTTCGAATATTTCATCTGCTAGAAAGCCCCCGACCGTTGACCGACAAAATGCCATTGGGTTCCGCCAAAATGAGCAACTTTGTTCCCCACTCGTGAGAATGCCTTCCCATTCGACGCCTTGTGAGTTTCCATCTGAGCATACGAAACGCCATTCTTCATCAACCGTGTGATGAACTGCCGTTCATGCCCCATGGCGTGTACGATTCGCGGGAAACGCCAAGTGCCCGCCTTCTGTAAATGGTAACTACTCCCTGCACATTTCACTTCACATCGGCAACCTCTGACACTTGGCGGCACTGGGGAATTGCCGCCTCTGGAGTCCCGCTTAAACAGTAACACCTCTTATACAAATGGAAAGTCTAATGCTGCTTTCGCCTTTCAATCAGCGTATGGGTATCATTGGTAAGCTAAACTAACGATCAAGCCACGTCTGTACGAATCGTGTAGTCGTCGCCTTCCTGTGCAACAACAGTCACAGTAACACCCCAATCCTTCACAGTGTACGTGCTCGCCCCGCCCTGATTGAAGGTCAATGGCGCATTGTCGAGCTCGTCGTTGGCACAGCTAGCCGAGCCCCAGCCTTGGTTGCCATCTAGAACGCGAATCGGTCCATCTCCAGTGGCGACGTCGGTTGCCACCGTGTACAGCAATACGCCTGTCGCACAAGCATTTTCGTCATTGCCATTCTTCGACCGAACCTCGGCTACCAATGCTTCTCTTTCGTTCTGTTTCACAACAACAGCCTTCACGCCGCCCTCGGTCTCCAATGGAGATAGCTTGTGGGTAGTCGATGCCGATGCCTTGCCAGCGCCGCTTCCGTCCGCCGGGATTACGCACTCAATCTGGTCGTCTGCCAGCCAGCCCAACCTCCACTTATTCCACGCGAAGTAATCCGGGCTGTGGCCACCGACATTGGCCATCATATCCCAGTTTCCAGTGTATAGGCCAGTGTAGCCTGTTGGTAGCGGGTATAGATCCGGAAGACAAAACGCATGTCCGGTTTCGTGATTGACAGCTTTGTAGCCCCAGACGTCATAGGTGTCGAAGCCCATGGTGACAGCCTTTCTGGCAACGTAGTTGATATCGTAGGTGTATACAGAGGAGGTGAGGGTGGCAGAGAAGCTGATGGCCGTCGCGTTTCTTGTTGGGATGATGTAGATAATATCCGTGATTGGGCCATCGGTGCTGTTGACGCCAGGTACTGGTGTGTTGGTGATCTTCAGCCATTCCTCCAGGGCATCCTTGATGTAGACTTGGTGCATCTGCTGAGACAAGCCTCTCTCGAACTGGTAATCGATCGCGTTCTTCGGCATGCGGTAAAATCGCGTCGTGTCCGCCGTGACATTTAACGATAGCTTGCCGTAAGAGGACTTGTCGAACCATTCGGCTACTTGTGGGAAGAAGACATCATAGACTTCCTTCGGCGAGGCTTCGGATGCGGTCTGGTCGGGAAAGTCGATGAAGAGCATCAGTGCATTCAAAGTGCCTGTGCTAGGCGCACAATCGTACTTGTAGTCGAAACCCGAGCTGTAAAACACGCTTTGCTTCGCTACTAGTTTACACGATGAGCTGTCAGCCCTCCGGGTAATTGAAGGCAGACCCGTCGCGGATGCCGCCGCCCAGAAGAGCGCAGCACCGTAAAATGCAGATGCCGTCGGGATCTTCATGCTTTTGGTGGAGATCCGAGCAGTCGTCTCGGGCGAAGAAGAAACAGGGGGAAGTTGAAGATCAATCCTTTAGTCTCGGGGACGATACTTACTATTTATCCAGGATCCAAGATCCTTTGATTGTCTATTGATAGTCTTGGGACTGATCTGAGCCACCGGGCTAACTACGTTCTATGTATAGTGATTTAATTTCGCTCCATGTGGGAATACGAGATGAACTTCAGGCGTGGACCGGGATTTAAATACGGGCTTGGCGACTCCGCAGCGGGACCGTAGGATAAGCATAATCAGGATGCAGCCACTCTGAGGATACAGATTGATCAATCGTTCAAGGAAATATATAAGGTCTTTGGATCGCAGGATTGCCGAATCCCATTCCTGGCACGAACTAGTGAGAAAAGCCAAGGACCATGTTGCAACCAAGGGGGGTCCGAGCTCAGTATCACTCCTCGTTCCTACAAGGCTTTTGTCCGCATACAATGTGCCTGGTCATATCGTCAGCTCTAATATTCACCGTATGGAGAAGCCCACATACACCTCATAGTACGCGTTGAAGCTGCGCTTGTCTTTCAGCTCCTTCCGAACCTCGGCGAGTTGAACCATGGTCTCCTCCTTAGTAAACCCAAGTACGCCGCAGAAAATTCTCAAGGTGAAGGCCTCTAGACCATCCAGGAGGTTGGTCAAGTTCAAAAAACCCAATTCCTTATAATAAGGGTCCTTTGGCCACACGCCAAGCGGCACTTTCACCTTCTTATAGGTGATGTTCTCGAATCCAGCGTTCTCTGCCCAACCTTTGAGCTTGGTACCGGGACGGCTATCACGACCTGTCGACGCAATGCCATCAAAAAGGGTTTTGATCCATTTGTATGTAGCGTGGTCGTGGGTGAAGCTTCCGTCGTCTGAGCTGTACTCCCCGCCCATTTCAAGGAATTCGGCCCAGCCACCCGGGTTCAAATTCCTTCGGATAAGATCAGCATGACTTGCGTGTTTACTTTGGATGCCTTATATGAGACACGAACTTGTAGCAGTTACTGATCAGCTTTGGCCAGTCTTGAATGGAGCCCATCATCCAGTGGCAGTTGATGAAGTCGTAAGTCCTCTCCACCCAGGGGCTCTCGACGTCATCAATCTCGAACTTCACATTCGGGGGAGCCCATTTTGGCTGTATAGCGCTGAGATCGATACCGTGGACCTTCATCACCAGTTAGCCCTCATTACGACTAGCTGTCTTTATACTGATTTGTCACAATTGATTCAATGTTCAAGAGAAGAAAATTTACCTCGGCAGCTGGGAAGCGATCTGCAAAATCGATGGCCCCTATCGTAGTTTAGCCTCAGTCTCTAGGCCTACCCGAGTTTGTAGATATTCTGGGAATCAACCTACAGAGTCCAGTGCCAGTTCCGATGTCCAACACTGTTTGGATATTTTTCTCTTCAATAGGTGCAACGTACAGCTTGTTACCGAGTATCTTTGTAGTGACAAGATGTGCGTAATCAAGTCGATCCATTTCGTTCTGTCGCGGTCAAAATCGTTAGCCTTATGATCAACATGGAAGAAGAACGTCTCACTTCGTCGTTGGGCATGAAGTACGCTGAAGGCTACGTGTTAGACCCTTTTTGCAAGCAATTATTTGACGGGGTAATAAATTAACTCACACCCCGAACGAAAGGCATGGTAGCGACGACCGTTCTCGATGGGGTAGTCGACCACGCTGGATGTCAGCGACGCGGTGTAAGACGACCTGTCAGACTTGTTAGCGAACCGAAGCCAGTTAAATCGACCAAAGAGTACTACAGCTGATCGTCTATTGAAGAATCAGTTTCTGCATCCTGCTGGTTGCGTTAGAGTCGCCGCCTTTGGAAGTCTATGCTGAGTGTGCGACATTGAAGCGTACCTGAGCCACGTCGTCAGGCACCAGCTCCTCCTGTTCATCTTGCTCGTTCCCGACGGGGAGAGAAGGTCCGCTCGGCGCGTGCCGCGGTGGAGCAGAGGGCGGGGTGCCGTTCGTGGGAAGATTGACTGCTGGCAACCCAGCTTCAGGCTCTACTGGGCCAGCCATGATCTCTGTGGAGTTTCGAAATAATTTTGATTCAGTCTATGGCGTGTGCGGCGCAAGATCGAGGGGGTTTACAGATATGAAAGACAAAGAAAATACTCAGAGCGCTGAGGACGAGGGGGGAATATAACGGTTGGCGTCGGGCGGTTGGACCAACAGTTGTTGGTGCAAGATGTCGAAAATGGCCCAACATTGCGCATGTGAAGCACATGGATCATTTAATTTCCAACCAATGAACAGAAATCGCGTGATTCTGCCCCTGCTTCCGGTGTAGGGTAATCACATAGGCTCCACGTTTGCCCAGAATAATTCCCCCTCTTTGCTGAGAAAGGCAAATGCTCCATGACATGGTTACATTGTTGACGCAGGGCCTCGGACTTCAAGACCGCGTTCGAACTCATCAGGGATCGATGCAGATGACATTCATGTGTCTCTTACAAATATCGTAGATAACAACTCGCCCGCGTTCTTGACACCAGCGAGGCGACGTGCATCTATAGTATCTAACCCGGACCACAATATCTTTCATTTGAGACTTCTACATGCTAACTTCAGCTTGATGTTCCAAATTACTTCCCTCCCCACTCATAAATCTTTCTTCCAACAGCTCCTACATAACATGGAACCAGACCTTTCTAAGACTTGTACGCTCGACCAGCTCCCTACCCATCTCTCCGGCTACGGACTAGACGCCTACCGACGCACCTGCCTTAGTATGCTCAGCACTGGTATCCACAAATGGGGCTTCGTTATCTACCGCTGCACATACGACGACGACGAACTCTGGAACCGCTACCTCGCGCAGCTCAAGAGCTTCTGTCATGACCAACTCGTTGAGTGCCGACGCGCTGAGCTGCTCGAGCAGTACCAGGATTGGGTCGTCATGGAGGACCACGCCACCCTCAATAACGCCTCCCTGTTTGAAGTCAGGAAACACTTTAATAAATGGGTGTCGGAGCAGAACGTCCCCTTGTTCCCAACCAAGGCCTACCTGAACATATTTCCCATCCAGATGCCCTGTTTCCGATACTGTATTTACGTCGACAAGCAGTGTCTCAACACCGTTACCCAGTTCCAGAAAGCGAACGACGGCACAGAGTTGTTCTTATCGCAACTGCCGCCCATGGTTTTTGCCATCGTTGACCGAACCTGGACCCCAAATGGCACCGAGGACAAATTCGACATTCGTAAGGCTTTGAAAGAAAAGGAAGAGAATGACAAAGAGCATGGTGACCACGAGCAGGACGACGAGGAAGAGAGTGAGGATGAGGACGAGGATGAGGACGAGGAGGATGACGAAGAGGACCAATACGACCGCGGCTATCCCCTTATTGATGGCAGCGATCGCAGGGACGTTGGGTGGATGTATTGCAACGCTCTTTGCGTGGCGGGCCTGTACGAACTTCTTCATGGGATGAACGGCTTGGATGACGAAGATTTCTACTTTCGCCCACCCGAGATCTATCCTCTCAGGGGCAGATCGATGCGTACTTGAATAGGTCTTCGATGAGACTTTGGCAGAACGGATTGATCGGTGGCCGGAAAGCGATATTAAAACTGGATTAAGACTTTTGGACTTGTTCATCAGCGCGGTGTTGACCAACTACTAGCCCTTCTCGTGGCTGTCTTTTGGTCCAACCCTTGCTGCAAAATAGAAAACAACCAGCTGATCAAATGTCGCGAGGCGGCTTGATTAACCGACTAAGTTGGGGGCCAAAGTTGGCTGGGTTGGATCAAACCACAATGCGGATCTATTCAATAATACTGCCTGCTGCTTACGTCGCGGCGCTTGTATGTGTCCCAGTCGACTTCTCGGGGCTGTTCTCGCGGCGTCAATGGCAGCCATGTTTGGCGGTGCCCGGCTGGAGAGTACAAGCGGAGCGACGGCGTTCTGTATATCGTCCAGCATCTCTTACGCCCAAGCACGGGTTCGCCTGGCTGCTTCTTCGTACCAAGCGTCATCAAATTCCCTGACCCGATATTTTAGGTTCGTAAACTCGGTGATCAACATGGCAAGAAGACGAGCTGCATTGAACAGATTCTGCCGGTTGTCTTGGACCGTTGATAAACCGTCAGGGTGGTTCAGGTAGACGAACACCACAACTGCCTAAGTACTTTACACCCAACAGTAGCAGTCACACTGTCCGTCAGATAGCCTAGACATAGTTAGTCTCAGCTTTCAGTGGTATCACTCGTGTACTTACGCATATCCAATAGAGGCAACCGAGGGTTGTCTATCAACGGGGCACTGATTGTTGTCAGTAAGCTCGAAGGGGCGACCGCTCAGTTGGACCAACCTCCTTCTGACAGCGTGAGTAGCACGTCCAGTGATCGTCCTCGGAACAGTTCGCGGGCTGAGTACATGTTAATCCTGCACAGAATTCGACCTATGTGGTGCACAACTCACTCCCCATTGACTCAAAGGCGGCTTGTTATTGCACAGCATTTGAGCGATCTTGGCTGAGGCAATGCCGTTCAGCATAAATGTCGTCGCCACAATGATAAGCTTCATCTTCAAGTCTTGCAATTGGTTTCCAATATTTCTGAGATGCAGACTGTTTTCTTCGTGTACGGAAAGGCCAGCCTTATATATCCCAAAGGTCGGGCCCCCTTTACCATTCTGAGCTGTACCTTAGTATGACTCGATGCACGTGGCAGATTAATGCGTCTCGGCAATAGGAACTCTGTACTTCCATGTTGTAAGGTCCTTGAGCTACCTTAATTCAACTCTTTTCGGCCTCAGTAGCCCCCGGTAGTCCCCGAGCCGATCAGATTTTGAGTTGTCTAAATAAATGAGAAGTGGGACTATGGAAGAGCCTCAGCTGGAGGTGATGGAATGTCACTGTCGGGACCAGTTGAGAACCAACTAGACTCAACCAATCGCTTGAAACGCCACAGAAGCCGTAACAAACTTCTACCGGTGACTGTGACGCTGGATGAGCTTGTTTGGATGTTTACGTTCTGGCTTCGTCAATACATCTGTCCTTGCAAGTCACGTGCAGTCAACTAGATGCTCAAGACTACATCTGTATTAGATTTAGGTTGAACGGGTCACTTCGAGTTTCTACTAGGTAGGTACTTGGAGAGCTGGGTCAGATAGACGTCTGAGCATTGAGACGAACCCATCGTCTCAGGTGTGACCCACACCACCGGTCCGGTACTGATCGATTCTGTCTCCAAAAGATAGGTATGCAGCTTTCCTGATTCAATATCCTTGGATGGAGCAAAGCAGCATATCCATATGTGAGACTTAGCAACGGGAGTCACTTGAAATGAGCTTTTATGATTCAATTGCCGGAGGACAGATATTAAGTCATAAAGGTTTAAGAAAATATTGGTCGCGTGGGTAGTTAAATTCATCTCGGTATTTGGCTTCCTAAGAGGGGCTTCTATCGCCGAGGCAACGCTTGTCTGAACTCGCTGTTCGTGAAAAATCTACCGCATATGAGCTAGCGTCTCGCCCAGAGCAAGCCGCAGTCATAGTGCCAAGAACTTCACTCAAAAGCTTCAGGTGTCTGCGCCTCAAGTTCTTTCTGGAAGCATATCGGATGCACGCCTCGATATCTGACCTGGGACAAGCGGCGAACTCCGCCCTTCATAGCAGTTCGGTGATCCCTACTTGGTCAATGATTGCCACTGAAGTTAAGCTTTTGGCAGAGCTTCTCTCACACCGCTCGATTTCTGCCTCCAGTACAGAACATACATAAGCAATCCACAACGTTTGTGGTTTTGTCCAGGATGGAGTCGTGTTCATCAACACGTTATGCCACAGATGGCCTTGGCAATGCCTTACATCCACGCCCTGAGGACGGTTTTACCATTTCTGGGAGTTTTCACTTTTACATGTTGCATACATTTGTCTAATTTAGACGCGCATCAAACATCTCTATATGTAAGCTTCATTTGGCACTTCATAGGTTTTCACTCCTGTTGAACCTTCCTATTTATTGGATTCAATGGACTGCTCTAACATCAGTCGAAAGGCAAATGCAGAGTTTCGAGGAATAATCACCAATTCTTCGGACATCAAACGCCTGATGCGATAGGGACAACATCATTTTGTTGCAAAGCGATATAGCCTTGATTGCAATGTCATGCTGCTATATATTCCCTTCCGATATTCATCTACTCGCTCGTAAGCATTTGTACCTTATCAAAAGCATCGCAGTACGTATGTACGTGTTCGTAACACCAAAGACGAATCAATTCCCAGCAAGATCATTCGATTGGCACGCAAACGTTGACATAATACATCACATTCACCAATAGATGATCCGACGAAGACTTCCCGGGAGATCAAGCACACTTCAATTCCACTATCTGTGTGATTCGCAACTCGAACAGGTACATCCTCCTGATCCTCCTTCGAAATGTCCTTACTCGCCATCGATTGAACCCTCGCAGCAGGAAGACATTGCTCATAAACAGGAGCTTAAGGAGTGACGTGGAAACCAGCACACGGCGTTCCGCTGGTGTCCTTGCAGGCAGAGTTGGCGCTGGCAATGGAGTAGGCGTTCGACCCAGTGCAAGAGAAGAATGCTGAGCACTTGAAGGCAACAGAGAAGCCAGCAGCCCAGTCGCCGTTAGACGCCTCTTCGGCGAAGTCAAGGAAGCAGGTGGACTTGAACTTCAGCGGGCCGGTGGCTGAAATTTCGCAGTTGCAGCCAACCACGTTGGGCGTGCCGCCGCTGATTCCGCCGATGCGGGCAGTGCAGGTGCCGGAAGACTGACCCGGGTTCTTGATAGGATCGGTCCAGGTTCCGGAGATGTAGATCTCGCTTCCAATTTTGCCTCCGAGAGCATAGTACTTGGCGTGGGCTTCCCATCTGCCAGCCGCACGAGCATCGAGTTCAGAACCTGCCGGGCTATATTTTCACGTTTCTGGTAAGAATTTTTACATCAATTGTATCGATCGGGGACGTACCTGCGCGGCTCCATGCTAACCATCTCGGTAGGAACGGCGCTGGCAAGAGCAGCCAGGAAAAGAACGTTCATGGGGTTGAACTGCATTTTTGCGGTTAAGTCTTGTGTTGGGCTTAGACGAGAGCAGAGAGTGAGTGTTGCAGGAAATAAATGAGTGTGATGATCGAAGCGTGGAACTGATGAGCAGATATCTTTTCGGAAGGTCAAAGAAGCTGAACATTGCTAGTTCTTATACATCCCGGAGCATGGTGCCACTTGACGGTGTTCATCTTTTCCTCAAGACCGCAGCACCGGCCAGATGGAGATAGTCTGCCTAACTACTTTTCTTCTGCCTAGGTAAATTTCAGCGCCATCTCAATCTCGAGCCACGGTCTACTGGACGCTCGGTTCACTACTCATGCATTGGCAGTTCGAGTCCTTTTGATTCTAGAATCTTTGCAACAAATCAGGGCTGCCGAGAGTCCCGGCTATGTCGTCTGGAGCTGATGATTGGTAGCAGAGTGGCAAAGATGGTTATTGGTAACCATCATTGTGGTCATTTAGTCACGATACATCAAGTTGCTGCTCAGACACATAATTCGAGAGCCAGTCAATCATTCGACCGATCATCCCAACATCGCAGGAGAATTGCCGTGAAGGTCAGCCTTGCATTGGGGAACTCGCATCCGGATAGACAAAAACGATGCAATCAAATAGGCTTTCCAATCGCCGAATTCAAGCCCATTCTGTCGTACAAAGACGTACTTATTGCCCTCGTTTGCTTGAATCGTAAGGTCTCTAATTAAGTGCGGAAAAAAGATGAGAATTTCGAGATCAATCGATATTACTGATAAGCATACATATTTGCAAGCGGGTCGATCTTATTTCCAGGGCTTCTAGCGCCGGACACAAGCTTTTCGCTAGCCGTCTACCCGCTGGAGCACAGGGTAGTCCTCGGCTGCCCATCGAGGCTGGCAACTCCAAAAGTGCCCTGGCGTCGAGCTATTCTGCTCAGTTGAGGGGATAATCCTGCCTTGCTGAGGAAATAGAGTTCCTGCCAGATTTACGCCTGTGTCTGGGTAGCCACCTCGTCCCACTGCGGCAATGCCGAACGTGTTATTCTAACGTCGGTGGAGAGACACAACAGGCGGCCGCCTCCTGAAGCCCCACGTGCTCTGGCAACTTGACCGTAACGGCAGTGGCGGGCAGCATCAATATTACCGGCTTGGTCCAAACTTCAAAGCATGAGCAGGTCATATTCACGGGTTCGAGACGGGTCGCAAACGATGTTAACTAGATAGCCGGGCCCTCATAGCTTTAGCCGCCGCCGAGCGAGCATCGATCGATAGGTATCGACACTAGCGAAAGCGAGAACGAAGTAAACCCAGGGAAAAGTCCACGACGACGCCAAGGACGAGGTGTATTTGCAATCAGCTAAAGTTGCCATCGATCACACGGCGGAGTCTACGAAAGGACTCCATGCCATCTTTCCAGATGGAACTTGACCTCTTAGGGCTTATTTGTCAACCATCCCACGCTTCTTCGCCACATATTTCTCATCCTCCCATACCCATTCATCAGCTCTCTGTATCTCAAACTCTGCACAATTATCTCCTTCACAAGTTCCTCGACACCCTCCCCCGTCTTGGCTGAGCAATCGACGTAGTTGACTGCTCCGATTCTTTCCTGAATCTGGAACCCCTGTGGCCCGTCTGACTTTAGTAAACCCTCGTCTCGTTCGAGTTCCCATGCACTCACCTCGCGACTACTGCAAGGCTGGTTTATTGCATTTCCAACGGTAGTGTTTCGGAGGTCTACTTTCGTACCTACGAGTATCACCGGCTTTTGCGGAAACGATTCTCGTAGTCGAGTCGCCCACTATGATGAGTAAGAATCTCAAAACGTGAGTTCCATTGCTGCTGTCACCCCAGCCTCATTTCTCTACATCATAGCTAAACTGTGTTAAGGGGTGAACTCACAACAGTGTCAATGTCTGATACTAGTTCGGGCTCATCCACTGCGAAACACAATACTATGCAACCTATGCCTTCAGAGATGTCTTTAATAGTATCGGGGAACAGGCGGTCGTTGATGGGCCCAGGACTATCCCATAGGACAAGTTCGAATGTTGTTACGCCCGAGTCCAATTGCACCGAGCATGCCTTGTATTGCGGGGTGAGTACTCTGGTGAAGTCGTTCTGTTGAATTTGCACCACATTAGATCAAACCCCTTCAGTCAAACAAGATTCATTGAGTGTTCGTTATCCCCAGGGAAGAGTAATTGCATCGTACCGCGTTGGCCAAAGTTTCAGACCCATAAAAGTATCGACTACGATGTTCGATTTCAATGTCAGCAAGCTGAAAGCGCAGTCTTGAGGCGGGAATGAAACGAAATCAGGAAGCCTATCAATGTGTATCTCGTCACTACGTACCTGATTAGCGAAGTTTTCCCGCTGCATGTCCCGCCAACAAACAAAGCCCTGATTCTGGGAAGTAAGGCGATAGGTGTATTCGGTGTGATCAGGCAACTATCCCGGCTAAATGCCATCAAGGTCTGATCACAGTCGGAAGCCGTAGTTTCGTATGAGCTGCTTTCCCATGGGCATATTTCATTCCGGTCGTACAACGTCGCTGTCTCTACAGAGGATGAATTGAATTCACGTTGTGTGAGCTCGCCTCTTTGTTCTCGATCGACCAAAGCTGAAGCATAATCTTGGAGACCCGATTCTGGGTTCGATACCTGGAGATCAGATGTGAACCTCATCATCTCTACATTTGAGTGACATGCCTGAAGGGATGTTCCATCAATAGACTTACTGATCGTCGATGAGAGGGGTGGAATGCGTTCAACACCCTCTTCGAAACCACCGAACCTGTCTCCAATTTCTCCGGTACTTCAGAAGAGAAGCACACCATGGATTCCTTCTCTGCACATCCCTTAGCTCTTTGGTTTGTCGATGTCAGTGGAATTTCCACCTCATCTGTTCCATCGTCTTTTCCAAGGAATGGCCAAACCCAGTCCATGTCGTTGTCATCAACACCAGCCAGTGCATGTTGATTCACTGAATCTGTGTCAGACAAGGAGTAATTACTTGACGCTGTGTCTTCTATAAAGTATTCTTTAGTCACATCGAGTGGCGGCGGCTTCGTGATCTCGACCTCTGCAATAGAGCTCATCGCGGTCGCTGCAGTGACTTCCACCTCGTCATGGGGAGGATACGGCACTACACTGGCATCTGGAGATATCGGTAGACTCGAAAGGAGCAGCTGGTATTCCTCCTCACCATCCAAATCATGCTGACGGGCGCAAATGCTGATCATGATGTTCAATGATCTTTCCAAGTCCTCTCGGCCTTGAAAGCCAAGTCTGTGATGTGCCTTAATACAGGCCCTCGCGTGAAGACGAGCCTCGATCAGATCATCTAGTTGGAGCAAGACTTCTGCTAGAGTGAGCTTCTCCTTCAAGACTTCCGTAGAGTCGGCGGTTGCAGTTCTTGAAAGAAGCGACAGCCGCTCATTAATAATCTTTTTAGTCTCACGCCATCTCCCTTGCTGCCGGTAAAGTGCTACAAGATCATTCGATCCTTCTTTGTACATCTCAACGTGCTGTTTGCTGCTTTTGGATGTTTTAAGACGATCGATTCCTTTCCGCAATAGTCTCTCCGCCGTACTCAGATCGCCACGGTCCAGCGCCTGTCTGCCGCGCTTCACATGTAGAGCTCCGACTTCTCTCTCAATGTCGTCATCGGAATCTGATAGGTCATGTGCCGAAACTAAAGTGATTGGCAGCGAATGGAGAGAAGGAGCATGATCAATGGCCACAAGGTCTACTTTGGAGGTGCTCGTGATCCAAGCGATGGTATCGGGGTTTGGTTGATAGAGAAAGTCGTGGAAGTCTGATGCTTCAGCTATGGAATTCGCGGTCTCGGCCGCGAAAGACAAACACGAAGCTGTGGTGGCAATTTTTGCTGAAGATTGAATGCATTTCTCCATGTTTTTCAAGCTTGCCATTCTCTCTTGAGTCTTGTCGGTAGGCAGTCTTTGACCCAGCGCCTCCATGCGAGTGCAGACATCCTGAGAGGTCTGGTGGATGGTTGTCACTAATCCCATGATCTCAGAGCGGAATTCGGGGCCAACACCTGTGCCTCTGGAGAAGACTTGAGTACACCTGGAATCCGCGTTAGCAGTGCCCGACAATGAAGGACCGGACAGCTCAAAGGCTACTTGCAGTACGACAACTTGGAGTGAGACAGATATTGTCTCTCGACAGCTAGACAGCTGACTCTGAAAGATGATGACGTCCTCCCAGGAGGACTTCAAACGAAGAGCCTTCCGAGCGGAATCCAGGAAATTTACAGACTTGTCGATCTTGGCTAACTTAGAAGCGAAGTCCGTCAAAAGCTTTTCGCCGTCAGATATGCAGGCCGATATGTTGGTCCAGTGGCTAGCCAAGTAGCCTGTCGCCTGAAGGACGCGCTGTATCTCGTCAGAATCCAGCGTGGTTTTCGTGGATTCTAGCATGGCTTTGAAGATTTCCACGTCACTGATTAGCACACGCATCCGTCCATCGATTCCTTTCGCGGAGTCCGCGACACCTTTTAGAGACGAGATGATCTTTGAACTGGTTCCGATAAGGCCCACGACACCGACTGTGATGGAAAATGGGTCCATGATATTTGATTTAGAGGATCAGGCTGTGACCCCAGCGCAAGTATACCAAATTAGCCGTTCAAGTCGTTACTAATGTCAGTATATCTCTAAATGTAGATCCAGGAAGACATCATCATCAGAAATATGAGCGCAGAAATGACGGAGAGTTATCTTTGATTCGATGCAGCTTGGTGTAGTTGGAGGTGTGCATCTGGGAAACGTAGGAGGAAAGACGGGACAGAAACACAGTCTTGATCACTTTTGCGATGCACGTAAGCCTGAATAAAGTCACGTTACTTTCATTCTGAAGTGTGCCTCACTGCAGCAGGCTGAGCTGACAAGTCGGAGAAGACCGCGCAAGCGAGATTGACAGACGCAGGCCACTGGATAAGTAGGGCGAGCTGCATGAGACACTTGCATGGCGGTATCCGTCTTCCAATTGGGTGTTTTATTTCTCACACCGATGCGGCTAATAACTAGCAGCCCACCCTTCCATCTATGAAGAGACCTTACCGAGTGACTGTCACGCCACGAAGAAGGCGAATCTATGAGTCGCCAAATGCATCCGCCAACAACCTCTCCTCCTCCGCCTGATGCACCTTCTTCGACCCCGTCGCTGCTACCGCCCCAGTCCCCCTACCAGCGTACACAATTCGACTGAACTTGTGGCTCTCAGACTTCGAAGCCACCGTCTCCAGCCTATCGCGCATGTACTGCCAAGCACCACCGTTGTACGGCTCCTCTTGACACCACACGACTGTCTTCGCGTTCGGGTACGAGTCGAGATTCTCCTTGACCTCTACCCACGGAAAGGGATGAAGCTCCTCTATGCGAGTGATGGCTGTGTCCTTGATGCCCTTTGCTTCGCGGTGTTTGTGGAGCGAGGCGTAGACCTGGCCGCTGCAGAGAATCACACTGCTAATCTCCTCTCGGGGTAGGATACTGTTGCCGTGCTCTGGATCAGAGAGGACTGGCTGGAAGGTTGATGTGCCAGTCAGGTCTTGCACAGATGACCGTGCCAGAGGGTGGCGGAGAAGGGATTTCGAGAAGAAAATGACGAGAGCTGAAGATGTTAGCACGCAGTCCCCCCTAAAAGCCTTGGGGTATCAGCTTACGCTTCCTGTACGGCGAGTAAACCTGCCTCCTCAACGCATGGAACAGATTAGCCGGCGTGGTCATGTACACAATCCGCACATTACACTCCCTCCCAGCCTTCTCAAGATCCTCGGGCCACGCCCTGGGATCCTCGCTCCCCAGCTCCAGAAATCTGCCCAGCCTCGCCGAAGAGTGCTCCGGCCCCTGGCCATCGTACCCATGCGGCAGCGACATTACAAGACCGCTCTTCAACAACCACTTGGCCTCCCCGGACGTGATGAACTGGTCAATGATCACCTGCGCGTTGTTCGCAAAGTCGCCAAACTGCGCCTCCCAAATGACCAGCGAATCCTGTGCCGCGAGGGAGTACCCGTAGTCGAAGCCGAGCACGCCGAACTCGCTGAGCGGCGAGTTGACGGCGGTGTACCGCGCGGGCTGGTGTTCGTGGAGGTGGTTCAGGGGGGTGTACTCGGCGTGCGTGGTTTGGTCGTGTAGGACGGAGTGGCGCTGGGAAAAGGTCCCGCGCTCGACGTCTTGGCCGCTTACGCGCACCGGCTTGCCTTCCAGGACGAGGGAGCCGAAGGCGAGGCCTTCTGCGGTGGACCAGTCGACCGTGCCGGCGTCGAATGCTTGCTTCTTGGCGGCGAGGATGCGTTGGAGGTTGCGGTGGAGGTTGAAGCCTTCTGGAACGCTGGTGATGGCCTCGGCGATGGTTGACAAAGTTGCCTCCTCCACTGCCGTTGATATAGACGAAGACTCGGGGGCAGCCGCAACTCCCGCCTTGAACACCTCAGGTTCGTCGGCAGGCAGCTTGCTCCTCGCCAGCCTCTCCTCCAACTGCTCCCAAACCCACCTCTTCTGCTCCTCCACCACCTCAGCCAGCATCGTCCCCTCGCCAACCAGCTTGTCGATATACTTCTCCAGCAACGGCGGCTGCTCAGCAATCTTCTTGTACATCTCCGGCTGCGTGAAGCTCGCCTGGTCAATCTCATTGTGCCCAAAGCGCCGGTAACAGTTGACGTCGATGACGATATCAGACCGAAACTCGGCCCTCCAGTCGGCGGCAAGCTTGCACAGAAACACGACGGCTTCTGGGTCGTCAGCGTTAACGTGGAATATCGGCGCCTCGATGTACTTGGTCAGGTCCGAGCAGTACGGCGTCGACCGGGAATCGGGGGAGTCCGTCGTGAAGCCGATCTGGTTGTTGACCATCAGCCTCACCGTCCCACCGACCTCGTACCCCTTTAACGCAGACAGGTTCAGAGTCTCGTACACCGGTCCCTGTCCGGAGAAAGCCGCATCGCCGTGGAGTGCCATGAACATGACCTTGGACTGGTCCACGTCCCCCTTGACCTCCTGCACAGCCTTTGCCTTGCCCTGCGCGACAGGATCAACCGCCTCGAGATGTGACGGATTCGGCAGCATCGACACACCCACCTCCCAGCCGCCGGCCGTCGTCCGCGAGCCCTCCATGCCAAAGTGGTACTTCACATCCCCCGTCTGCCCGCCCTCGACGTCAAACCTCTCCGTCCCCGCGAACTGCCTAAAGAGTGTTTCAAAGTCCTTGCCGTAGACGGTGCTCATCACGTTCATCCGTCCGCGGTGGCAGCTCCCGATGACGATATCCTGCACTCCGTGAACGTCAGCGCAGCGGTCCATCAGCGCCGCGAGACCCGGGGCAAGGCCCTCCGCGCCGTCGAGGCCGAAGCGCTTCTCGTTGGGGAACTTGGTCGCGAGGAAGCGCTCGAGGGAGGTCGCCCAGATGAGTGTGTCGAGGATGCGTCGCTTCTCGGCGGGTGAAGGGGGGGAGGCGTGGTATGTCTCGATTCTTTGGCGGATCCAGTCGCGCTTGGCAGGGTTGGAGATGTGGTGGTACTCGACGCCGAAGGAGCCGGAGTAGATCTTCTCGCAGGTGGCGATGATCTCGCGGAGGGGCATGGTGCTGGTGCTGCTGGCGAGGTGGGGGAGGAGGTCTGGTCCTAGGGGGATCTCGCGGTCGAGGTCGGCTGTGGTGAAGCCGTACTTGGTGAGGTTTGAGGGACTGGGGAGGTCGGGGTGAGCGTGGATCGTGGCGTTGCCGATGGCTCCCAGGGGATTGATCTTTGCCTTGGTGTGGCCGTACTCTTGGAAGGCTCGTACGATCCTTTGGGCTTTGAGATAGTTTACGCCTTCATTTGTTCCTGACGCGCTGATGACGGGCCTGTCTTCCGTGTACCGACTTGACATCAACCCTGGCGGGGGACTAAATGCCTGCGTTGACGGCACCGTGGGGTCCTCCATGTTGCGGAAGTAAGTCTGCCAGGAGACGTGTACGTCTTTGGGGTTGGCTTTCCATGCTAGGTACATCTCGTCGACGTAATTCGCTGCGCCGCCTTGTAAGAAAGAGTCGATCGGGCTCTGTCAGACTCCCTATTAGCAAAAGGTGAGAACACGACTATTTCCTGGTAGACAGGCTTACAGGAGGTGCTCTGAGATCGACAGCCTCCGCTGCTGTGGCATACGACCTACCCTTCACGGGCGAGAGAGCGTGTGACCCACTAGAAAAGCATGATTGTTGTATCTTGGGGACGAGTCTCGTTTGGGAGGGGTGATAACGCGTCCCGCAGAATGAGGTTGGGCCGTGAGACGTTGCAAGTGCTTTTATGGCCTCGCGCCGTGAGGCAGCTCTAAGTGACCGGAGCATAGTGAAAGATGCTCAAAATGTGTATGTGAGGAAATATGGTGGGGGTTTCCTCTGCTCAGTGTCATGGAGGAATCATGGAATGAATGATCTACCAGTCCTGCAGATATCAGGAGTAAAACAATTCGATAGGCGGACACGAGAGGATTCACAGGCATCAATGGTGAGCTTCGTAGATGCTGCTACAAGCCGGGAACGATGCAGACCCCAGTCGCAAGTGACATTTCGCGGGACTGTCCCTAGTCGGACCGAGGTCGGCTACTTCGAATGTGAGTGACCGAGACTAAATGCGAATCCGATAAGCTCGTCACTGCTCTGCGGCTTTCATACTTCCCGATACATCAATCGCCAGACGTTACCTGGCTGATGTTGGTGTGGGATGTGGTCCCCGGGTGTTGGAGCCGAGACATGAGGTCCACCGGGACAAGTTCCCGCGAGACCTGGACGGCGCCCAGCGTGGAGGCGGAGAGTGGCCAACACAAGCTAAAGCGTGAGACCTCCCCGCACTGAAGAATGACCCCAACTTTACTTGGCATACATGCAGGTGGGGTGATTGAGTGAGCAACACATCTTGGGATCAGCATGGGCTTGCGGATGGTGGGTTAGGAAACTGAGCTTGTACAACAAACAGGCGAATGGTGCTGGTACGTCCAGAAAGAAAGTGAGCTCGTAATAGTTGGCTGAAACAGGACAACGCTGGGCATTGGATTCTCCCAATTATCTACGACCAGACCTTCTATGATGCAGCAGTGTACGCCTCTCCGATGCCAATGCCAGGCAATGCTATCCCGCCCATGTACAAAGAAAAGTTTACAGATATACCACGGTGACGAAGCCAGCCAGTCTCCCTGTCACCGGCCATTGTGCTATGTACCTACTCCCCTCTCTACGCAGCATCAGATTAGGCCAGGAGGAGTCTGGCGGGGTCCTCAATGTAGCTCTTGACGACGTTCAGGAAGGTGACGGCCTCACGGCCGTCGATGAGGCGGTGGTCGTAGGTGACGGTGATGTACATCATGGGGCGAATCTCGAGCTTGCCGTTGACGACTACGGGGCGGTCCTTGATTCCGTTCATGTTGAAGACGGCGGCCTGGGGGTAGTTGATGACGGGGGTGCCGAAGAGGGAGCCGAAGATGCCGGGGTTGGAGATGGAGAAGTTGCCGCCCTCGAGGTCGGGCATGGTGAGCTTGCCGTCGCGGGCCTGTGGTCATGGCGTTAGCTTCTTTTTACATTCTGTTCATGTGTTAGTATAGGGTGTCTTACCTTGGCAGCGAGCTCAGCAACGCCGCGCTCAATGCCAATGATGTCGAGGCTCTCAACATTGCGCAGGACAGGAGTGATCAGACCCTTGGGGGCAGACACGGCGATGCTAATGTCGACGTAGTCACGGTAGGTGATGACCTCCTTCTCAGTGTCGATAGAGGCGTTGAGCTGGGGAACCTGCTGAGCGGCGAGGCAGGTGGCCTTGGTGAAGGCACCCATGTAACCCAGCCTGACGCCGTGGCGCTTCATGACATCCTCCTTGTTGCGCGCACGCCACTGCATCAGAGCGGACATGTCAACCTCGTTGATGGTGGTCAGGGAAGCGGTCATGTTCTGGGACTGCTTGAGCTTCGAAGCGATGGTCTTGCGCATGCGCGTCATCTTCTCGACACGCTCGCCGCGGGAGAACAGGCCGGTGGCGCCGAAGGCGGCAGCCTGGGGAGCGGCAGCAGCCTCAATGGGCTTCTTCTCCTGCTTAGGAGCGGGAGCGGGCTTGCTCTCCTCCTTCTTGGGAGCCTCGGGCTCCTTCTTCTGCTCCTGCGCGGGGGCTGGGGCAGCCTCGGAGGACTCGGCAGGCTTGCTGGCCTCGGGCTTGGGCTCCTCCTTCTTGGGCGCAGGCTTCTCGCCGGCAGGGGCGGCGCCGGTCTCGACGCGCGCGAGCTTCTGTCCAACCTCGACGGTGTCGCCCTCAGCAACGAAAAGCTCGACGATAGTACCCTCCTCCGAGGCGTTGACGGCAACGTCGATCTTGTCGGTCTCGATGCTAGCGACCTCCTCGTCGACCTCAACGCGGTCACCGACCTGCTTCGACAGAGAGGCGATGGTACCCTCGGTGATGGACTCGGCCATGGGAGGGACGACGATGGTCATCTCGCCATGCTGGATGCGGGTGGAGGAGAAAGAGCGGTATTGCGACGAGGTCAGAGCAGGGTAGGACGCTCGGGGTATCGTTTTCGTGGCGATGGATCGGACGGCAGTCGTTTTTGAGGCGACGTTGGGGGAGATGTGAAGACGGGCTGCGCCGGCGATTCTCGACGCCGTCGTGAAGGGCCTGGCCAGGCGGCCGGCGGTCTGGAGCTGGGAGCGCATCATCTTGGAGGTTGAAGGTTGAATGAGCGACTCCTCGAGATTACGGGTGCATCGAAGAGCGGGTTGGGAAGGGTGTTGAACGTGTTGATGACTGTGTTGCGAACGAAGGGGTCTGGAAACGACGCAAAATTGGCGAGGCAAAATTGGGCAAAGAGCTAGCTCTGCCGTGACGGGTGACAGAATGCGCCGCCGCTTTACTGGGGGTAGCTCCTTCCTGTGACTTGGATGGTTTTGGGGCCTGTTGTCCCTGCTAAACATAGCAATGCCAAGCTGTTTCTTAGGATTGTTCTCCTATCTTTTCTTCTCCTTTCTCCAGACTTCACTTTTCATTTTTTATGTTTCAAATAGTTATTATCCTTCACTCTACATTATCAGCGTCTTTTACTCCTTGTATTCTCTGTTTACTTGATTGTTGCTTAAAGCAGCCGGCCGTTGTGGGAAGAAATCGGAAGCTCCGTGGCGCCGGCTGGTCCCTGCTTGCAAAACACGTTGCGTCATTGGCCAATCGCCTCTTCGCTTCCGACATTTTGACAGCGGCCGGGGCAAGGGTACGTACCGCCCCGTCTTCAAGCCCGCCGACCTGCAGGGGTTTTCGGCTTCTCTTACTCATCGCTTACCCGGCCAGACGGCTTCTTGCCCTCCGACCCTCAACTTCCAGGGGCCTGTTGTTGTTTATCTTCGGTAAATCATTCGTACGCGGTGTAGATTACCTCCCTTAGTCATCGAGCATTTGTGGGTCTTCAACACGTTTTTGGTCAAAAATGGGTTTCGGCCGCAACATCCGACGCTTACTTTTTCACGTCTGCATCGGAAGCATCCGATTTGACGATTTGCTGTGATCAGCATGAACCTGTGTGACCACAACGCTGAAGATGTTCGTCACTTTGAGCCAAGGCATTGCCCAGCAAGCGATTCGGACAAATTTGCTTGTTGAATTGTCTTCATACTTGACGTAAGCTCTCCGCCACGTTCCATCCCGTCTATTTCATGAGATGCTCACCTAAAGTGGTTGGACAGCATCAAAATAAGCTGTAAGGCACGCTGGTCTCAAAATCACGTCTGGAATCTTCATCCAAGGCCATGCAAATGGCTTGATATAAGACTTGCGATTTTTGAGCCTGGAGTACTGACTCATCCGACGTCGGTTTCTTCTAAAAAGATTTTACTTACTACCGGTTCTCAATATTCTCACTTGAAAGTTTCTTGAGGTGTTTACAAGTTGTACCTGAACGCCTTGTCCTGCACGTCCGTCAAGTCCGAATCAACAGCAACGCCCATCTGCACCGCCTGCTCCCCTCCGTCATGCCCACCGACCATGTACTCATACCGCCCCTCACCAGCGAGCCTATCCCTCTTGGCATTCTCCCTCTTGATTGCGATTCCGTAAACCCCGTACGTCACAATCAACGCAACCCAGCTGGCAATACTTAGCATGCAGCCCTTGGTGTACCGAGGCGCGTCCGACTCCGTCCACGCCTGTGGAGAGACGATGCATCCCACGCAGTACACGATGAAGAAGCCCGCGCTGACCACGCTCTTCTTCGTGTTACCCTTGACGTTCGACGCCATCATCGCCGCGGAGGAGCTGAGGAGCGAGCTGCAGCAGGCAGCGAGCCAGGTACTTGCCACGATGCCCCATTCGTAGCCTCTTGCGGGTAGCGCGAGTAGCATTGTAGAACCTAGCAAAGGGACCAGACACAGACCCATCGATGTGTAGACTCGGGTACCGGGGAAGAATCTTGGAACCAGGGCGGCGATCCAGATCGTGACGAAGCTGATGGCGCCGCCAGGAAGCCCGACCAGCATGGTTTGAAAGGGCGAGTATCCAAAGCCGTTGACCACCAGCGACGAGAACTACCCGAAGTCAGCCATAACTCATACGAAATGAATCAGAAAACATACCTTCAAAATCGGGGTTGTCAACGTGATGCAGAGCGCCATCATGAAATACATCCACACCATCGGCTGCCTCAGCGCCTCCGTCATCTGCTTCCCATTAAACTCCGCCCTATCCCTCGTGCCACGATCAACCGCCAAACGCAGCGTCGCCACCTTCCTCTCTCTCTCATTCAAAAACCACGCCGTCGTCGTATCCCTCGGCATCAACACGCAAAACACCACACCACACGCCGCCGTCAACCCGCCACTAAGCAGAAACATCGCCCGCCACTTCTCGATAACCATCTCCTTCGCGCCGCCGATGCCGTACATCATCAGTGCGCCGAGGATCTGGCTCACGCCGGACATGGACACCCACGTCGCCACGCGGATCGGGTGCTCGCGGCGGCGGTACCAGTTGGACGTGATGATGATGAAGGCCGGGGAGACGGCGCCCTCCGCGAAGCCGAGGAGGAAGCGCGCGGCGGCAAGAGTGGGGAAGTCGCGCGTCGCGCCGAGGGTCATTTCGACGCCGCCCCAGATGATGATTGTTACCCCGACGAAGAGGGTGATGGGGAGCCGGGACATGAGATAGGCGGCGGGATATTCGGAGCAGAGCTGGCCGAAGTAGAAGAGGGAGATGACCCAGGAGAAGTCTTGTCCTGTGAGGCGGAGGTCTTTGCGGAGGCCGAAGACGGAGGCGTAGTTGATTGATTGTTTGTCGAGGTCTGGTTGAGTTGAGGTTAGCAGGTTTGATGGAAAAGATGGCTGGTGATGGGGATAGTACATTGGAAGAAGTAGACAAAAGCCATCAGAGGCATCAGGACTCTGTCCAGCTTGCGGACCAGAGCGCGCTCCTCTTCAGGGCTGATCTGCTCAAAGGCGACGTGCTTTTCATCTTGTTTCTTCGTCATCTCGAGCTCCTCGGCCGTTGCGGCGAGATGTGCTTCATCTGGCTTGGTTGCCATAGTCTGCTGTGACCTAAGTTTCGAATCCTTGTCGTTCCAAAAGGTTGGTTGAGTCAGTTTGATAAAGACTTCAAGGTGCGCAGCCTCGACAGGGTTTGAGTTACTCAACAAAGTCCTCGCCAAACCAAACTTTGAAGGTGGGACAACCAGAATCTAGAGTTTGAAAGAGCTGAATCTATTATATATCTGGTGTAGGTTGTCGGACGGGTCATAGGCACAACGGCAGCTTGGAGAGACCCTCAAACCCCGGATCTGTGCAACGCGGGGGGTTTGCCCCAGGTCTCTCCGCACATCCGGGGAAATAGCTGCGCCCACGGAACTAGCCAAGATTTGGCATGCGTCTTAGTCTCTCGTTATCTCTGGGGTTAGTCAGAAGGATGTTCTGTGCGAGGTGTCGCTTGCAGAAGCCGAAGCTGGTCCCTGGCATGTAGCTTTTTTCGGTGACAACATCCGAGGAAGTAAATGTCTGATTGGCAATTCGCAGGTTCGCAAGGACGTTATGCCGCAAAATGGTCATGGTCTGACGACTAGAAACAGAAGTTTACCAATAAATTTTAGATATATATCGTTACCAAGTTCGTTGCAGAAGAAGACATAAGGAACATGAGAGATGCCACACATTGGTATTGATTGGTCAATTTCTGGTGAGTTACAGCTTTCAGAGCTTGTAGACTCGCCTGGTTCAATCTTCCTCCACTAAAACCCTCCTGCTTGTAAAATAAAGACGTGGAGACCTGAGGCTTGTCGAGGAGTTTAGAGCAAATGAATACATAGTAAGGTTTCAGTAGGTATTGTTGACCACTTTCGATGTGGTCTAACAAGTACTATTAGAAAACCCGTCCGGTGGAAACTCACTTTTCGCACCCTGAAAATGGAAACAGAGCAGAAAGCGGGCATTTACGCTGGATGAATCTTGCGCTCAATGCAGGATGGACCGGAAAAACAACGTACCATACAGTCAGACTGCTTGGCAGTTAGGAGGTATGAGACAATAGGACCAACCATCTACACGGCCAATGGGGACGCCTGGTGAGCCGCCAGCCTCATTTTGTTTTAGCTGTCAGATCAGGCTGCAAGCCAAGATTTTCTCCCCTCTGCAAATTCTGCACTAGCACAGAGCATCTTCTTTCTCCCCTATCTCACACCTTCGACTATCAAACCCACAGTGAGAGCCTTCCTGCTGTGACGACCTGGAGCTTCCGATGATTCGCCATGGCGGCGCCACCTCAAGGTCTCAGGCGAGAGAATTTTCAGATCGCAATTATCTGCGCTGTCAGCTGCGAATACGATGCCGTCGCTCTCGCTTTCAACGAGATATGGGAAGGGGCTGAGGTCCAGCTTGGAAATGCACCCGGGGACTACAACAAGTACAAGGTCGGCCGAATTGCAAACCGAAACGCTGTTCTTCTTCTCCTATCGGGGATGGGAAAAGTCAACGCAGCAAGCGCGGCCGCTAGCCTCCGGTCGAGCTACACGGAGATCAAGTTGGCCATCTTGTCTGGGATATGTGGAGGGGTACCGGGAGTCGGAACCGGTAAAGAGGTTATGCTTGGAGATGTCGTGATAAGCAGGAGTATTGTCCAGTACGACTTAGGAAGACGGTATGCCGACAGTTTCGCCACGAAAGACACTATCGAGGATAGCCTTGGGAGGCCTCACGAAAGCGTTCGTTCGCTTACCGCTGTCTTCGAGACAAGTTCCGGACGCGAGAGTCTGCAGCACCGAACAAACGAAATACTGGAGGATTTACAAAAGAAGTCAGGCGGCAACATAAACCTATATCAGCGTCCTTCCGCGGCGGAAGATCGCCTTTTTGAACCGGGATACCTCCACAGACACTATGGTTCGCGGACCTGCGAGTGCAGTGAACTTGGGGCTTGTGAAGCAGCACGACAGGCTTCTTGCGAGGAGCTCCGGTGTGAGTTGTCACGCCTCGTTTCCAGAATTCGCCCGAGAAAGCGAAAATATCTGGATTTGGTGTGTAATGACACGCCAGCGCATGAACTTCGCGTTGTCGTCGGCCGGCTGGGATCTGGCGATACTGTCATGAAGTCCGGTTTGGATCGTGATCGGATTGCCCGAGAGCAAGATCTAGTCGCTTTCGAAATGGAAGGGGCCGGAGTATGGGATCGATTCCCTTGTCTTGTTGTCAAGGCTGTTTGCGACTACGCGGACAGTCACAAAAGCAAGAAATACCAAAACTTTGCTGCGGCGAGAGCAGCTTCTGCGACGAAAGCCATACTTGAAGCTTTCCCATATGTGGAAGAACAGACGCAGCGTAAGTCATCCGTCCCTTTATGCATGCCTTTTACTAACATGGCCCAGGACTACCAATGCATGTTGCTATCTCACTAGTAACAGGCCAAGCTCAGCCCGTCGATCCCAAAGCTCAACCTTCCGCGCACACCCAAGAGCAACGCGAAAATGACACAAAGTTGCTTCATTTACTTGCAGCAGACCATGAAGCACATAAGAACTTCAATCCTGAGAGAGTTCTAGGAACTTGTGAATGGTTTCTCAGGGACCAAAGATATCGGACATGGCTGGAAAGCACCACATCAAGCATCATCTGGGTCTCTGCCGGGCCTGGTTGTGGGAAATCCGTGCTTACACGAGCTCTGATTGACGATGGACGTCTATCGAAAAGCTCTACGAACATAATCGTCTGTCATTTCTTTTTCAAGGACGGCGATGAACGTCGCATGAACAGTCATGACGCACTCGCTTCGATTCTGCATCAGCTCTTCACCAAAGACCAGACGCAATCTCTGATACGCCACGCATCTTCTGCTTTCAAGAATTACGGAGAGAGTTTACGAAGCAACTTTCACCAGATGTGGAACATACTGGTAGATTGTGCGAGTCGCGCTGAACCTAGCGAGATCGTCTGTGTCCTGGATGCCCTTGACGAGTGTACCAAGCAAGGCCGCCGAGAGATCTTTCAACAACTCCAGAACTTCTACTTTGGCGATCAAACACACGCATCTTCATCGAGACTCAAGTTCCTCATTACAAGTCGGCCATACGATGATTTGGAAATTTCGTTTGAGAAAATGGCGAATGCAGAGTCATACATACGCTTGGATGGCGATGACAAACTCAAAGAGATTCATCACGAGATTAACCTTGTTATTGATCATAAGGTCAATGAGTTTGGAAAGACCTTCCGCGAAGAACATCGCAGGGCGATTGCGGAGCGCCTGAAGGCTATGAAGAACCGTACATACCTATGGCTCCATCTTACACTAAATATCATCGATGAAAGGCCGAGTGCATACAGCAAGCCCTCGGATATACAGGAATTGCTATCGATCGTTCCAACTTCCGTCTTTGATGCTTATGAGAAAATCCTGAGCCGCAGCGAAGACAAAGAGCAAGCAAAATGTCTTCTCAATATCATACTTGCTTCCACGCACCCTCTCACTCTTGACGAAATTAATTATGCCCTGACTTTACAAGCCAAGGAATTCAAGACTAACACCGAAGTCGAAGAGGACATGTGGCCACGCGCCTGGTTCAAAACGATCGTACGAAACCTATGCGGTCTCTTCATCAGCGTCTACAACGACAAAGTTTCTCTCATTCACCAGACCGCTCGAGAGTTTCTCACCACTAAGGCTCAAGCTGGATCCTCAAACATATGGCATGGAAGGTTTAACATGCCCTCCGCACATCGCAAACTTTATATGTCATGCATTCGCGCGCTATCACTTGATGATATCAAGATGATGCGGGACGAGAAATTTCGTCGGCGTCAAGAGCCGCATTTCATGGCGTACGCTGCTCAAAACTGGACCATACACTACAACTCAATGAATCATGCCGCGAGGCACGAACTTTTCGAACCTGCTCGAGAGCTTTGTCGCACCCCACGGGGACAAGCACCAGTTTGGATCAGGTGCATACGCACAAATCATCCTGAAGTGTTCCATTATACCGATTTGACGCTTGCAAGCCACTTCGGATTGCTCGAGGTTGTTGATCATATCATCAAGAACGAGTATGTTGACGTTAACTCTACGGGTAGCTGTTTTGGCACAGCAATCAAAGCTGCAGCTGAAACGGGTCAGCTAGAGGTTATCAAAAGTCTCCTCCAGCAAGGCGCTGTCTGTGACATTGGAGGTGGTCACTTTCGAACAGCTCTTCTGGCCGCGATCTGGACAGGGAATTTGGACGTTGCAGGCTACCTTATAAGGGCAGGCAACGAGATCACCGAGGACGTTGTCGTGGCCGCAGTGAGACGTGACAGGCAAACCACTGCTTATCTAATAGAGAGCCATGGAGACAAGGTTCACATCACGCCGGCGGTCATTGAAGCTGCAGCCTCTAATTCTCTCAGTGGAGTGGATGTTGTTGCTTTTTTATTAGATCGGCGTGGGAGCGAATTCCGCATCACCAACAACGTTGTGAAACGGGCGGCTGCCAACTCCTGTGGAGCCAAGCTTATAGATCTTTTCCTAAAGAGGAGGGGAAACGAAGTCTTAATCACTGAAGAGATCGCGGAGATAGCAGCTGATAATTACGTCAATGGGGTGGAGATCATCCATTTAATCCTGGAGACGCGAGGGTATGAGTTTGAAGTTACGGAGGAGATGTTCAAGATTGCAGCTGAATGTCATCCCAGAGCATCGGAATTGATGGACCTCCTCGTCAGAAACCTTGAGAATGAGTCTCTTGTCACATCGGCAGTCATGGCGAGTGCAGCGTGCAATATGGAAAATCCAACAGCAATGGAGTGGCTGCTGGATAATTTTGGAGAGTATGTTGACATCACACCAGAAACTGTTATCAATGCAGTTGGAAACCCTGTGTGTGGGCTAAAAATCATACAGCTCTTGCTAGCAAGGCGTGGGGATGAAATCGAAATCACGAGGGAGGTCATCATGGCCGCAGCCGAATTTGGATCGGAGGAAATCATGGAATGGATATTGGAAAGATCAATCGACTTTGACAGGTTGACAGAAGAACTCGTCTTAGCTGTCGCTAAGAATGTGTTCGACGGACGGAACATAATGGCCTTGCTATTCCACCGTTATGGAGAGGAAGTCACAGTCACATCGGAAGTAATCACATCGGCGGCGGAATGCTGGCACGGGGGAGATTCCTTGGAGGTATTCTTCAGCCATGGGAAAGAAATTGATATAACGGAGGGCGTTCTTGTAGCTGCAGCCAGGAACACAGAAGGGCAAGGGATGATGGCGTTTCTCTTGGAGCGGTTGGTAGACGACAGTCAAATCACGGAAAAGGTTCTTGTAGCCGCAGCCAGGAACGTACATGAAGGGACAATGGCATTTCTCTTGGAGCGGTTTCAAGGCGAGAGTCCAATCACAGAGCTGGTGGTTTCAGCAGCAAAGAAAAACTGGAGGCGGGGAGAGGAGATAATGAACTTACTTTGGGATAAACTGGGTGGTGAAAATGAGCTGTTTCAGGGATCTCAAATCTAGCTTTCGGGCAAGATGGCTGCACGCAAACCAAATATGATGCACATCAGGGTTCTAGGATATTTCAACTACACAAGCTACAGTGCCCGGATCCAGATATTCAGCTGCCGTGCTTCGACGACGTTGTTCCAGATGCCCACTTGATGCTAACCTGTGCCACATCTTATGCACTAAAAGAATGCACTTAAAGCCTGCATCACGACTCTCCTGGTTGTGTCCCCCACTGGACCTGGTTCTCCAGTGCCTCCCAGTCTGCCTGCTCAACCCCTGTGAACGAGAAGCCAGGCGTATGATACACCCAGTATAGGCTATTCTCCCCTTCCAACGGAATACTGGCCAAATCCGCGCCGCTGAATCCGAAACTCTGCTGATCACCCTCCTCACAGGCTTCAGCCTCGCCCACAACTCCGGAACGAGAACGCGGCATTTCCACAGCATTGAGTGAAGCGGTGGCCTGCTCAACAACCCCATAGCCGCTCTCAAACGAGAATGGCTTTGATAACATGGCTGTCAATGACTGTTGGGGTGTTTGACCAGTCCCTTGCTGTACAGGCAATGCTAGGTGCATGCACATCTGGTCGAGCTCTGCAAGCCGATTGGCTGCTGCGCGGTTACCCAGACCGACTAGATATTTGAGGATAGATCTTGACCCGTCTATTCCCTTGAAACCCAGATTCTTCCCCGGGTTGATAGCCTCGACTAGCACAAAGATGAATCCCACTGAGAAAGTAGCGTCTAGATCATGAAAAGCATTCTTTGCTAAGATTTCTTTCTTTCGCAGTTCTTGAAGCATGACTAGTGTCTTACTTGCTGTCTCGACGCATATTTCAGCGAGTCGTACTAGAGCTGGGCTAACTTCGTTGCGAGCGTCTTCGCGTTCTGGATCCCGACTGTTACGGGCCATGTAAAGCAAGATGGGTCTGACGGTGTGTATAATAGCCTGGCAGAGTCAGTCAAGTCAATACCGTGTCAGGGTATTCAATGCATGTTACCATATAAACAGATATGTACAAACTCGAACCGGTCCTCGAAGTTGTGGTTGGTGCGTCCACGAACGGACGTCCAGCGACGAGAAGGCCTGCCGGCGTAATCTCCATAGCATACTCCGATGGCATCGTCTTCTCAACCTCATAAAGGGAGTGAAGAGTACTCTGAACATTATTGATGAACGTAGTCTCGGGGTCGTCCTTCTGTGAGTAAATGGCTACCAGCCCATTAGTACTGAGGCCCTTTTTGTCTTCAGGGTGACATACTTGACGTGATTTTCCCCGTAAGCCTCGCAGTCTTGACGTTGACACCCAATGCCGTTGCCGATGGAAAGCCGAGGACTTCATGAGGCGGGGCTGTGGCGATGGCATAGTCTTCAATAGACATGGGGTATCCGCCAGCCGCACACAGTCTCCTGTGACATTCTCAGCCAACCAATCTACAATCAAGTTGCATTTAGAACGCACCTTTCCTGCATATAGATAGACCACCAGAGTCTATTACGATGCACGACGTCTGAACGTCTTAGACTCGGCGCTGAACTCGCCCTGTGCATGCCGTGACTGATAGCCAGCCTCAAGGCCGTGTTAGACTATGTGAGCTCATGGTCAGTGATCAGAATCTTGAAGCGCGGTGGCCTATCAACTCACATGTAAGTAAGCATCATCTTTCCTATCCACGATCTGGAGGTAGAGAGCCGTCAAAGCCATCACCTCCACGCCAACGATACCATGCTTCCTCAAGTCACTTAACAGAGGAGTCCGTTTGACTGCCTCTTGGAAGAATCTTGATCCGGGAAGATCCCCATTCTCATCATCCTTACTTTGGAGTAACCTACCCACGGCAAAGACCAAGAGGGCTTCCACGATCCAGATCTCAGTAAGCCTCACATTCGCGCTGCTTTCTTGGTACAGCACGGAGAGATTATCCGAGAACGCCCGTACATCGAATAATTGCTGCGAGATGCCAACATTGAAGACGACGGCGTCTAACATCAAATGGGCTTCCTCTTCCGTGGGCCAAGGGCCAATGGCCTCAAGCAAACCGCGGCGGTCGATGTGAGGGAGTGGAGTCACGCCGGTGTTCGTCGACGGACTCGCGGCGGAGGCAGGGTTCGAGCGAGAGACAAGGAGCGTCTTGATTTCGGAGCCGAATGTCTCAGACGAAGAGAGGGCTGATTCTGGAGCAATGGCTGTCGGAGTCAGTATCCGAGGGTCGACGAGTTGTGCAAATTGACACTTGGTGATAGGCCCACTCACCCCTTGCAGTACGTACTGGTGAGGACGTGGAGGCGGGCAAGACTTCCACGGCCGGTATCCTTTCAAACGTGGGGGAGAACGCTGGTTGAGATGTTGGAGGGCGGAGATCCTCTGGAGAGAGTAAGCTCACTGAGATGCAAGACTCCTCTTGCGGCACATGAGGTGTTTCTGCCGCTTCATCTGGAGGCATGTGCCATCCTGGCGATGCCGGCTGTTGCGATGCCGTTGCCGGGACGGACTTGTCTCGGTTTTGCCGTTCATAGAAGGCGACTTTGTCCTCAAGCTCCCTGACTTGTCTAATTCATTCGAGTCTCATATCAGTCGAGTTTCTCGTAAGAAGCGCCACGTACTTTGTCGAGCACAACAGTCGGGGAAAGGTACTCACGAGACGGAATACAACTTCCTCTTCTCCGACGCCGCAAACACACAATCCAGCCCGCGCTTGGCACAATACTTGCATGGCCGTTGACCCGAGCACTTGACCTTCTTGTCCCGGCAAATTTGGCACGCATTGGACGTGCGAGCGGCCTCGGCTTGAGAAGCCGAACGGAAGCGTCTCGCAGCCGGGGCACTGGCGGGCGGGCTGGACGGTCTGCGGGTTCCTCGTCGGGGCGTTGGTTCCGAGTCGACGTCCATAGTTGGTAGATTTCCTCAAGCTCCGCCAAGCCGAAGAGCTATTGATACACAGATCAGTCTGGGGAAGCGGGTGCTGAGGTTTGTTTTTGTGTAAAAGGGAGACGCATCCGTGGGACTGTTGTCGATGGGACGATGTCGGAAGGTCGAAGGGGCGGGGCAAAAGGCTTAGAGGCGCTAAAAATTGGGGCTGTTAGGGGCCACGAGCTTTAGGAAACTTCCCCTTCTGGGAAGACTCTCACTCCACCTAGGTGTATCTCCAATCTCATTGACTGCGAAAAAAGAACCGGAGATAACTCCAACTAAGAAATGAGCATTTCATCGTACAATTCATCGTCATCCAGGGGGTCCTCAAGCTTGGTGGCTTCCGGAGTTGTTATCTTGACGCCTGTCTCAAACCTCTCCAGGTTTGGCACCTGACCATTGTCCTCACACCACGTCCTGACCATTCTGAACACGTTCTTGATCTGTCTTCCATTCAACCGCCAGCGAGCCAAGCTCTCAATGTCGTTGTTTGAGAGAGTCTGGCCGTCCTGCTCCGCCTTGTCTTGTGTGCCAGATAGCGTGCAACGGTTCTGCGTCCTCGTTGGTGGCATAGCCAGAAAGTTACGCCAAATCGCCTCCCGAGACGCCAAGTTCAATTGATTGAGCCTAAGATCAAGAGTAACTCGACTTCGAAGGGCAGTATCGATAGTCTCGTAACGGCTTGTTGTCAAGAATAGAATGCCTCTGAAGTATTCCAGCTCGCGTACGAACGTAGTGACGAGACCATTGCTTAAAACGTCATCCGGGTCTCGCTTTCCCATGAACATGTCCGCTTCATCCAGGAGAATGATTGCGTCCCAGTCCTCTGCCATCGCAAAGACACGTCTGATTTCCGGCTCTTTTTGTCCGGCCAGGACCAACAGATCTTCGGCTTGGAGATAGAGGAGCGGACGTTGGGCCTTTTCGGCTACAGCCTCGGCGAGGAGTGTCTTTCCGGTACCGGTTGAGCCGCTGAGGAGAACGACCAGAGCTTGACCTTTGGCCATGATGGCATTTTGTAATCGTGGTGTTTTCCGTGTTCGATGGTTCTTGACATAAGCCAACATCATTCCTTTGTGAGTCTCTGGGTAAACGACTTCATCATACGTCTCATCGTTCCATACCACAGGCTTTACATCCTCGACATGGAAATATACTGGCCATTGTTAGCAATTGAATCCTGGGTAGTCCTAGAATAGGAGTGAATACTGACACCATAGCCTGTTTCGCAATGCAAAGCCCTCGATCATGGGCAACATGAAGATGAGATTTTCCTGCTGTTCCATCATCCGTTCTTTGTTTCTGTTTTTCTCTTTCTTCCCAAGGTGCGTACTGTCGTACTTGTTTATATACGGTAAGCACCGGTCAATTAGTGGATCGTTTATTTCTCGTTGGCTCAACTTTCTCTGATACTTATTGAAACCGGCAACGTCAATCAGAATACGGCCATGGACGTTGTGCTTTGCATCACTCTCATCAGCAGTCGCGATGCCTTTGTAGGTGCAGCACTCCACACCTTGGAGGTCCAACACCTTCTTGCCCCTTTTGAGCAACCGTCGGCGGACATCATCCGGGGCGTAGTGGAACTCGATAGGAAAATGCTCCAGGTCTTGAATTGGCTTCCTCCCACAAAACTCATTGATGGCAAGCTCAGTCGTCGCCCAGGCAAATGACTTTCCATCGAATTTGAGCGCTTTGCAGTCGAGGACGAGAGTAGTACCGGATTTCGATCTCTTATATGAAGCATCCGCAACCTTGACCATTGCTTCAGTACCGCAGTTGTTGCTGTACACCGCGGTGTCGTTGGGGAAATGGGTCCATGCGAGATCAAAGCGGACTAGTCCGCTAGTTTTTAGCTGGTCTGAATGCTTCCGTATCACACCGAGTATGTCGTCGAGTGTTTGAACTAGGAGTTCCAGATATCGCCTCAACAAGACGTCAGTCGTATTCTTGTGCAGGTCCACTATCTCCTCGTGGCAGAAGTATAGGCGACGAAAGGGTGCTTCAAAAGTGACAGGATCGTTCTTGTCAAGATGGAAGTCCTCGCTTCCAAGTATCGGTACCAAGGCCTCTATCAAGGACGGGTTCTGGATTGTGATCTTGTGATACGCAAAAGGAATGTTCCCGTCAATAGTCGGCTTGGCTTTATCCTTGATTTTGAAGACCTCGATGGCGGGCCGATCCTGGCTGGGATCCCACCTCTTGTCCATCTGGTTCGGAGGATAGCTGTCCCATACGTAGTTGGGAGGGACACTGCAATTGGCCTCATACATGGTCTTGACGATTGCATCGGCGTCGATGGTAGGATCTCTCTCCGGTAGTATACTCGCATTTTCGATGAGAGTGGCCTCTGTGTCTGCGATGCTGCAACGTTTTTCGCCCTTGGGCCTCCGTTTATGGATCAGTGCCTTCGTCGTTCCGATTATACCCATCTTTCCCAAAGCAACAGAGGGCCCGGGAAGGAACCCTCAGTGGGCTGCGTTCTATGCAAGTGGAAAAGATGAGTCGATGGTATCTTGGGGATGAGGAATGACGAGAGTGTGGACATCGGAAGCTTTTTGTGCCCGTGTGTGGGTGCAAGTAGAGCCACAGCGGTTCTCGCATCCTCAGGGTTGGAGGCTAAACCTTGCAAGCCGCTGAGATGTTTATAGCTGCCGCGTCAATCTCTTACATTCATTTTTCAAAGTGGGATGTATGTAATCAACTCTGAGTTTGTATCTTTGAGTCAAAAGTCCTACCGAGAAATCAGGAAAGTCTTGCCTTTCGAATCAAGACCTCAAATGGTTTCAATTGAGGCTTTTCACCGTCTCAGCACTTAGTGTTGAATGGTAAGGTAGATTGAATGGTTGAAGTAGCAGAAGTCTTGTGAGGAAGGGCGAGACCGCCGTTCCTCGGTACTAGTTGCTCTAGGGCGACCATGTTCAGCACTGAGAAAGTATTATCCAACAGGAGTTAGAATCAGAACAAAATACATGCATAATTCGTGAATTGAGCCTATGTACCAACATAATCTGGAACTTTGAGTAGCCGAAGCCACAGATAACTGTAGCATTGAACTAAGAAGGAAGATCATCGGTGCTAAGGACGCGGGGTTTTCTGGGGCTAGGGCTTTTTAGGGTGGCAAGAGTTCGTGCATACCTTTATGATTAAAGTTTTCAGGTGGTTCCAAGGCCAATAAAACAGTAATTAGCTCCAAGTCATAGGCGATGTGGGAACCTCTCTAACTTGAGCTTTGTTCGATTAGGCACAGTCGCGAGTGGCCCTATCTTTTGCCAGCCGCTGTGTTGCAGCGTCCTATTCACGAGGGCTCAAGGACCAGGCTGTTGTGGTATCTCTAGGTGTTGTAAAACTGAAGATGAATCCAATAGCAGATATTAAAGTGCCGTAAGTGAGAAAGAGACTGCGCCAAGCGGCGAGTTCAAGGTCACCTTTTCCAATACCATACTCCAGAAACGCGCCAACAATTTGAGAGACTCCATTCATAGGGACCCAGATCGTGGCTCGAATAGGGTGCTCATTTGTCTTGTGCTAGATGCTGGTAATGATTTTTAAAGCTGGCGAAACAAAGGGTGCAACCCGCCAGATTGACATTTTGAAGTTCAAGATATTTGCTCTAACCACCAGTGAAGCCCATGAAGAGTATTGCGGCCGCAAGTCCTTCAAACTCATGGATAACTGCGAGGCACATGTTACTCCGCTACTAGCAGCCTGCAGGCTCATGAAGTCCATGATACAATCGCTTGACCTCACGCTCGTCTTGCACCGAGGTGAGCATGGAATCGGCAGCCGAGAGGCCAGATATTCACGGGTTACCAATGCGACGGGCATAAATGGTAATAAGAATATTCGGTTCTACATCCCGTTCTTTTGCAGGTGAAGTTAAGCTGTAGAGGGTGTGCTGATACTGCTATGATCTACTTCAGAAGACCGTCGCTGAGCGGAGCATCCAATCCTGCCTGTGCAGAGAGGTCAATGCCTGTATATGCCGTCACTTAGGGAAGAGAACCTAGTTTTAGCTTGCATATCGGCCACGGATGGAAAAGCCGCTCCAACGGTTTCGTTTATCGAGCCTGAAGGAGTTGTTGCTTATCATTTGGTCTTGCCCAGTCTCCCCCGCATCACTCTGCAATCGAACCGGTGAGCCTGGCATCCCGTCCCGTTCTGACAACACTCCTTAAATGAACGACTACCAATAGGGCAAGTAGGACGACTTGCTCTAAGAAATAATAACATCGAATCTATGCTGCAACTTGCGGACCATGTCCTTGCTCAGATCTTCCGTTCGACCCATCCCAAGACGGGTCCCATACTACGGGTTTCCGAGTACAAGGTTACTGAGTAATAATCCCTTCAGATTCAAACCGTATAGTACGGAAGGGCCCAGCAGCGCGAGCCATGGCGGACGTCGTACCAGCTGCTTCAGCTCAGCCTCTGTTTTGTTAGGCACGGCCACAGGGGCTATAGTATACACCTTCGCGAAGATTGTCAACAACTCACCAACATCAAATGCGATTCTACGCGACGAAAGGTTGCCTAAGATCAAATATGCAACGTTCAACGGCATGGACAAAGTAAGTCATTGTTTCTGAGTATCGTAGTACAGTCATACCTGACCCATACAAGGCCATTGATGAAATTCGACGTGAGCCGAGTGACACAGTAGACGTCATCGCAACTGATTCTGAAGACCTCCTCGCTCATGGTTACTCAAAATGGCCTTCAGTCACTCTTCACACTCTATCGGTTGCTGTGGCTTGCCCGCGAAGCACGGAGCAAGTCAGTGCTATCGCTCGCATCTGCCACAAGTGGCGGGTGCCCATCATCCCCTTCAGCGGTGGCAGCAGTGTCGAAGATCACATCACTGCGCCCTTTGGCGGCATAAGCATTGACTTTGCATGTGTGGAGAAGATCGTGAAGCTCAACAAGGATGACATGGACATCTGGGCACAACTGAGCGTTTTCTAGACGGACCTCAAAACAACAGCTTGCCGGGCAACCCAGCGGGCTGTCCTTCCCCGTCGATCCCGGTAAGAGCCCATTCTTCAGGTAACGGTAACATTGAGCCGGGCAATACGACTGACACCTTGACTCTTCTCAGCTCCAAGCGCCAGGATTGGAGGATAGACACAACTTGCTCAGGCACAAATGCTGTACACTACGGCACGATGCGAGACTGGGTCAACACCCTAACGGTCGTCCTTGCAGATGGATCCGTCATCAAGACTCGGCGCCTCCCGAGAAAGTGCTCTGCGGGGTACAATCTTGATGGCATCTTCGTTGGCTCAGAGGGCACCCTCGGGATCGTCACGGAAGCAACTCTAAAGCTTGCCGTTGTCCCACACCACTTCTCTGTTGCAGCCGTTCCCTTTACAACCATCAGACAGGCCGTCTCAGCTGCAGCAGACGTCATACGCGCCGGGGTGCCACTCGCGGCTCTGGAGCTTATGGTTGAAGCTCAGATGCGCATCGTCAACCAGGACGGTGCCACGAGACCACGCGTCTGGCAAGAAAAGCCAACCCCAGTCTCCAAGCTCTCCGGTACATAAACTTCCGCTAACGACAACATCAGCAGTGTTGAGCGAATCGTGGAGCCATACGGCCTTGACGCCTTCGAGTTTGCCAAAGATGAGCATGAGCAGAAAATGCTGTGGTCGGCCAGGAAGGAGTCGCTTTACTCTCTGCTAGCTATGCGAAAGGTGGGTGAGGAGTTGTGTAAGTGCCTCCCCCTGGCCCCCTTTCCATGCTGGCCAAAACCTACTCCGCACACTCCACTTGCCATAATTACACAGCATCCAAATCACCCAGAAACAAAAACTGTCGTGCATGCCGGTGGGGGCTCATAGCTGCCGCTCATGCTGCGTTGGCTGACACGAGGACAACATTGCAGGGAACACTGATGTTGCGGTCCCGGTCAGCCGACTGGCCGACATCGTCGAAGCCAGCAAGGACGGAGGCGCAAAAACTTGGCCTCGAAGCCTGTATCAAAGGTCACATCGGCGACAGCAATTTCCACGAAAATATCACCCTCAACAAGACCATACCTGAAGAAGCAGCCAAGACCAAAGTTGCGGTCAAAAAACATGGTCGCGCGCGCGTTGGAGATGGACGGCACCTCGACGGGCGAGCATGGAAGAGGTTTGGGCAAGAAGGACGCCCTGTTGTCCGAAGTAGGAAATGATACGATTACCGTTATGGTGTGTTGGACCCTGAAGGCGGGGGTTGCTGGGGACATCCCTCTCGGCGATCGGGCTGACCTTTTCTTTTCCCGCCATGCAGAAGCTGATCAGGGGCACCCTGGACCCCAGCTGGATCTTGTAAGTGGTTGACCCGCACGAGTCGGCACTGATCCTGAGAGCATGCCATGCGCTGACAGCGATTCATGTCCCAAGGAATCCAGGAAAGATATTCGACCGGTAGGTTTACGGGAGAAACCAGCAATGACGAAACCACGTTTTGTATGTCGCAAGCCCAAGCTTAAAGTCTCACAAAGCAATACGGCTGGTGGTTCCACATTCACCTTTTGTATCAGAAGAGCCGTTGCAATTGCAATTGAAAAGACCCCCCGAGTCAGAATGCGTAACACATGTTTTGTTTGTTGTACCAAGTGCGACTGCCAGCCTCACTGGGTAACGGTGGACAAGGGGCCCCGATGTTCCCCGTTCGTCAGGTCCGAACGGGCCCTGGATTCGTTCCCATTTAATTTTTTTCTGCCCTGCTTTCTTTTATTATTCCGACCGCCGTTCCACCACGTTCCTTGTTTGGCTTTGTCCAAAAACCCGGATTCTTGAGGGGGAAAACATGAGATTTCCAAGGCCCAGGGTTGCACCCGGGCTGGAGCACACCCCTCTCCGTTTGTAACGGTCGCCAGCCTTTCCCTCCTCTTTGTACACTGACAACCGACGGGTTCCCGCGTTGTTGGGCACAAACGGCGGCAGTGCAATTGGGTGGCTTGAGACCAACAGGTATAACGCATAGCCTAAGACACAATACAATACCTCTCGTCCCAAATCATCGTGGTCCCCATGTTCCAAAGTTAGAAAGGGTCAGATTCCCGACAATGGACTAGTCATGTCATCGGGTCATCACGTTGTGATCTGCGGTCCCCTTTATGCCTCCTTCCGCAAAGGCAACATCCTGGCCCGCACGCTGCAATGCGCGACTGTCTGCGCGACGGCCATATCTACCCAACCGCGTGCTCCCCCAAAGCCGGACGGTCCTCCGACGGGCAGAATTGAGAATTTAGGACGAACCTCAGATGAGATACGATATCTGGTGGTTCGGCTGCAACTAATACGCCTCGCTTGCTGATCTCGCTGATCACATTGTTCCTTTTTCTCCTCGGAAGCCCATCAATATTGTCGAATCCTCAGACGACCGGTTCATCATGTCTACTTGCACCATGGTGCTGACCGAGCCCCTCACGGGGCTCATCTCTTCACCAACCATCTACCTTGACGATAAGGGTGATCTTAGGCTGCATGTCGGCGGCGAGATCGACGAGAGCCCTCAGGATTTCGTCGTTTGCTCGAGGGCGCTTGGTCGGAGTTCCCCGGTTTTGAAGACAATGTTGTTTGGTGGATTCGCGGA
This sequence comes from Colletotrichum theobromicola, assembly GCA_014705045.1. Lineage (NCBI taxonomy): Eukaryota > Fungi > Ascomycota > Sordariomycetes > Glomerellales > Glomerellaceae > Colletotrichum > Colletotrichum theobromicola. Next base: position 17,101 of record JABGLZ010000591.1, on the reverse strand, counting down.
GTCACGCCCTGAGGAAGATGGTGGAGAATGGCGTGTCGAGCTGCCCGAAGATGCGACGGAAGCAATGGAGATTGTTCTGAACATCGTCCATGGCCGCTTCAACCTGGTTCCCGAGAAGCTTACCCTGATGCGACTTTACGACGTCCTGACCATCACCGAGAAGTACGACATGACGGTGATCACGCGACCATGGGCGCGCTCTTGGATGCAGGGTGTAAAGCACCAGAAAGACAATGCGCACCTATTGTGTGTTGCATGGGAGCTTGGCGACATGGAGACTTTCGAGGAGATGTACAGGAAGATCACCTTCGAGTCCATCATTGACTTGAAGGGTCGCTTGGTCTTTGGGCACTCTGGCCGGATTTGGAAGCAAGGACCAGAAGGCTACAACTTTCCTCTCGAGAGGATCGTGTATCTTAGGCCTCCTGGAGTCTTTGGTAAGTCACCCCAAGATAATACTGCAACTGGAGGACAAGAGCTAATTCATGTCTTTTTGCAGAGAGCATCATCAAGCACCGACAAGCGTTGGTCTCCGCTAACCTCGAACCGTTCGTCATCCTATACAGATGTCTCAAGGAAGGCTGCCGATACATGAAGGGGTACTATCACAGCTCACCGGACGCGGAAGAGTGCAATAGCATGCTTCTGGGTTCTCTGATGAGATGCCTCGCAAAGGGCAAGGTAGACATCACCCTGCCCAGCCCTTGCGAAGCGTACAGAGGAAATATTGAAGCGCTGGAACGGGCGACGGGCACTGTGAAGCTGTTGACAGTCCACCGCCCCTCCCCGGCAAATCAATGCCTGAAGCGCATAGAGGAGGAGTTGGCAAAGGGCGCGACGGCAGCGGCTGTCGCCAAGACAGAGTTGGTGGTTCTTCAGCCGGAGCAACGGGAATACCTTCAAAAGCAGGCTTGCAAAACTGGAGTTGTCATGTCCGGGTAGAGTTTCTGGCGATCGGCATGGGGAAAATTCTTGGTTTCGGTCATTGCGTTTCGGGGTGCATCTGGAGTTTGGAGAGAAAAAGGCATACCAATGGAAAGCTTGTACGGAGTAATCAGGAAGGTTAGATTGGCATGGTGGTTCGATTAATGGGCTCGAGTAAGGATAATCAGATGAAAGAGATCAGTCAAAGCCTATCGTGCATCTGAATGACGAAACTTGTTTCAACGAGATGCGATCTATCAGCCTATGAGGAGAGACGGTGACGTGTGTGTGGCAGGCATGCATGGCTGTCGTAGCTCGTGGGTTAATCGTGCTCGAGCATCCAACTTCAATGCGAACCCGATCTGAACGACATAATCAAGATCCGACGACCGGATGAAAGCAAACATCATGATACGTAACGCTATATAGATACAAATAACTTTTTTCTTTTATCCCAAATCCCTTAGTCGTGAAGCTCCCACGCATGGCAACAGCTCGTCGCCCGCCGGCTCAAATGAGGGGAAGATCTTCAACGTTCAGTTGAAGCCAAGGTTGCCGATGGTGACTGACTTGATGTTTTGGTATTCGGCAAGCCCGTACTTGCTGCCTTCCCGGCCCAAACCGCTCTCCTTCACGCCACCGAAGGGGGCCTCAGCGGCGCTGATGAGGCCGGTGTTGACGCCCAACATACCGCATTCCAGACGCCTGGCAACGCGCATCACGCGGGAGATGTCCTTGCTGAAGAAGTACCCGGCAAGACCATATTCCGTCGCGTTGGCCAGTTCAACAGCTTCAGCTTCCGTCTTGAAGAAGAAGATGGCTGCCAGGGGGCCGAAGGTCTCGTCGTGTGCGACTTCCATCTCGGTCGTGACGTTGCTGATGACGGTAGGTTCGTAGAAGTAGCCCTTCAGCCCCTCGGGAGCCTTACCACCCGTGTGGAGCTTGGCACCCTTCTTGAGAGCATCCTGAACGTGGGCATCGACTTTTTTGACAGCGGCGGCGTTCACTAGAGGGCCTTGTGTGGTGCCGTCGTCGATGCCGCGGCCGAGCTTGAATTGCTGTACTCTGGCAACGAGCTTGTTGATGAATTCCTCCTGAACCTTCTCGTGGACAAGCAGTCTGTTGGCGCACTATGGCATTGAATCAGCACTTTCATCCGACAATAAACGACTCAGAATGTCTTACCACGCAAGTCTGGCCCGAGCAACGGAACTTGCAGATTAAAGCACCCTCGACGGCTTGATCAATGTCCGCGTCGTCAAAAACGATAAAAGGGGCGTTGCCGCCCAATTCCATGCTCACTCGTTTCATGGTTCCCGCGGCAGCCTTGGTAAGCATCTTACCGACTCCAGTAGAGCCGGTAAAACTGAGTTTCTTCACGATAGGGTTGTTTGCGAGCTCCATCGAAGCCTCGCGGTCCTTAGTCGGGACTACGTGGAGGCAGTCTGATGGGATACCAGCAGCCAATGCGAGCTTGGCAAGCGCCAGGGCGCTGAACGGGGTCTCACTTGGCGGCTTGATAATCACGGAGCATCCTGCTGCAAACGCAGGAGCAATCTTTCTGGTGATCATAGCGGCGGGGAAGTTCCACGGGGTGATAATGCCACAGACGCCGACGGGCTCTTTGAATGTAAGGACCGTAGTGTTGGCGTAAGAAGAAGGGATGGTATCGCCGTATGAGCGAGTCGCCTCCTCGGCGAACCAGGAGATGAATGATGCGGCGTAGACAACCTCGCCTCTGGCCTCGGCAAACGTTTTTCCATTCTCGAGAGAAAGGATCAGGGCCACTGGAGAGAAGTTAGTGTTGATTTGTAGTCAGTGGTGATGAGGACGTGAGGAAAACTTACAATCATCAGCGTTAGCCATCACAAGGTCGTACCATTTTCGCAAAAGGGCACCACGCTCCTTTGCCGTCGTTGACTCAAAGAATTTTGCTGTGCCCGTCTTGGCGCTCTCAATAGCGTCAACAAAGTCTTGTCTGCCGAGGTTGGCGATCTCCTGAAGAACTGTCGCGCTGGACGGCTCGTAGACTGGAAAAGTCTTTCCATCCTGACCGTTCTTCCAATCACCGGCCACAAGACCAGATGAGATCAGAAGAGACTTGTCCTGAAGCTTGGCGAAGACGTCGGCCATCTTGTTGAGGTGCTGTGGGTCTGAGTGGCTAAGCGGGGTATCAAGATGCAAGCAGACTCTGCCAAATGTCAAGTCCTGAGAGCCACGATGTGCGAAAAGCGCTCTCTTAAATACTGCGCCTAGGCGCCTCGTCTTCACTTCAACCTTGCTCACATAGTGAATGCGTTGCGTCCAATTTGACATCACCCGATTCTTGCAGGGACCTCAGCCGAGGCCCGGGGAAATGCGGGGGCTAAGATCACCGGCAGCCGGTAGGCCCGGATCGTGAAGCTTCTTGCCCGATTTGACATCTCAGCGAACGTAATAAGTAGGGTGACAACCCGCTCAAAAGGGTAGAAAATCAGGACACATTCGATTCTCTTTGAACATCCCACGGACCGACCCGATCTCTACCAAAATGCGAGGTCCTGATTGGCCCCAACCGGGATCCATAGGAATTTTGAACTCGGCCAATATGGAAAGCTGAAAGATGATTGGCGAGTGTAACCACATCATGCATGGCTTCCGCGACGAGATGCGGGAATTTTCACGACTTTTCCCGGCCCGGCCTGCTATGATCACCCGGGCCGGTGTACAAAGTGGGGTTGCCGGACCGGACCCACCCGGCAGTCGACCGGTGACTTTGATGTTCTGGCCCTCGGGGACTGAGCTGAGAGGTTCCGCTGGGCCGCGCGTGATGTTCTGACACGTAGTAATAGAAAGACTCGTTTTGAAACGCATCAGAGAGCGGCAGCTGGACGCTTCTCCTCATCGCGACGTCAGTTGAAATTGGTCACTCAAGACGGTGCTCGAGGAACTGAACTATGATTATTGGGCGCACATAAATCATGGTTCTGATGTGATTAAAACTAGTTAATTCCCGACAACTTCTGCGCGTTTTATTCAGTAGGGAAACTCCTGTTGGACAAGCTTCTCGCTCAGTTTCCACCGCCTCTACCTTGCCGGTAGCCGTAGCCCAGATGTAGATTTCTTCCTTATGCGGATTAGCAATGTGACAATCAGTCAGAAACGCACCTTTGCTAGTCGAATTGCAGATAGACGTGATTAATGCAGTCAGAACGTGGGCTAAGACCCCTTCGTCTAATGCGTTTCTGCTGACGGCGTCGAATCCCCACGTAGTCTTGTGCCCAAAGATCCCCTGAGCCTCCATGAGTCCACCGATGGACATCGCCAGGCTGTCAGCCTCATGGCTTGCAAGGTCGGTGGTAATTTGACCAGAGCATATAGATCAAGCCAGAAGTTCTTCATAGCCCAGTCTCTCCGCAAGGCCAAGAGCCATCAGAGCGTTGGCTGTCTTAGACTGGCCATATGCCAACCACCTCTTGCAGTGCTTTCAATTCCTTCATCGAAGTTGTAGTCTGCCCACCCAATATGGTCAACGCTGTAGCCTTTGGTTCAAAAGTACAGTAGATCTCCAGCGATCTACGTAACACTGTGGACTGACTTGGGAAACCTAGACGGACTTGCGGAGATCTGTAAAACCCCGTCAATCATGAGAATAAAGGGTTCCTGCATGAACTCCGCCTAATCAACAAAGTCGTACGTTTTAGTCCATGATTGGTGATCATTACAGCTTCGGTCTACTGGCTTAGAATGCATGCGCCAATATCATGACTACCTAGTATTGTCTTGAGAGCAACAAATAAATGCACTTAATCTGTGTCCTCACCTTCCTCAAACTATCCAACGCATAGCACTTCGTTTCTGTCATGTCGGACTTGTGCGGAGGTTATGAAAAGCTGCATCACCCGCGACGACCTTTTCCTGTCACTACTGAAAGCACCCCGATAGGTTTAAACGTGTTGGGCATTTGCTATCACGTCCCGCTCATCTCGAATCCAGCATATATACACTTATCCAGCACAGGACAGCACATCGCACTTTGACAACTTCGTTGCATTTCATTCAGTTCTCAATAACAGTGTCTCAACGATCATTTGCGATAGGATGATCTCGTCATGGAACTTTATCTCTGTGTGACATTTGATGATAAGAGTCTGTTTATCGTATTTCGCTCTTGATGCCGCAGTAAATATCTGGTTCCTTGTTTCCCACACTAGCCGTGGCACCAGCAATCACAGCTGCCTTCAGGAGTGGCCATGGAAATGGAATTCGCCGTTTGACACTGCGTATCGTTAGCGTAGCAAATAGGAACAGCCCTCAATAACTTACTGTGCCCTCGCACCGACTACTGCAAGACGCTCTATCAGCTTCGCTGCAATTGCTTTCCCACTCGGCAAATGTTAGCGCCATCTCTTGCGCCAGTCTTAGTTGTATTCTTACCTCAGCTGGGTGGGACTTGAAGCAATGAACGTCTCTGACGGCTGCAGCCGCCGTTGAGATGTGGATCGCAGCGACGATCCAAGCCAGACTGCTGAACTTCATGATGAAAGCGTGAATAATTATCGGCTGATTCTGCAGAAGGAGCAGAAATCATGTTCACCATAGATGGTTTATCAGCTTTATAATGAAATGGTTCCGCGGATTGCTCGGTTAGTTCGCTTTCATCATGACTCGCTTGAAGCTATTCATCGGCATTTGAGATCTATTTCAGGCAAGACTCACGCGGTAGTCCCACAGCTTTGGCACATGCACATACCGCTCTTTACAATAACCCCGGGAAATGAGTCTTGGCAGGTTCGTCTCAACGTTGAAGACAGTGTTTCATGAGTCGAATTCCATCTAGATACAGTCACTGACAAAACTTTATTCCCTTGTACACGATGTGTAATCGTACTTGACCCACAACCCCTTAATCTCTAAGGTAGTCTTGGCTTCAGAGCTGTGTCAATCGCCGCTTACGTTACCACTTAAGCCAGTGTTCCTCTGTGATAGCACATCTCTTGAACAACTTCGCCGGGACGTAGTATCCTGATCATCGAAATGTGCTTGGCGACCTATCCTGCCATGGCAACGCTAACGATAGCCCCGTGATGTCAGATAATCCAATAATATCTCAAGGGGGGAAGGTGAAGCCTTCCGCGACAGCTAGCACAAGCGTTGACTTGATATCCCGAGGACAAGAGCTTGTCGAGACGTGCACTTCATGCTCACCCGCCTCTACTTCCCACAGTCTCCTAGTCTCTGACCAGTACGCAGCGCCGTCTCGTGCAAAATTCAGCTGTATTTCCTCCCTGGCACCCAGATTCAAGTGGACCTTGGCGAATGCGACGAGAGCCTTCGGCGGCCTCTCGACTCCAGACCGTAATTTCGGAGGCGTCACGTAAACTTGCACTACCTCAGTTCCTGCGACGTCGCTGATGTTATGGACTGTAACAGCAATGGTGACCTCGGCTTCAGCATTGCTTGACTCAAAGGTGCCCGACAATGCGAAGTTCGAGAAGTCAAATTGCGAGTAGCTTAACCCATAACCGAATGGGAACAGGACTTCCTTTTCTGTACCGTACTGAGAGTCGAAGTGCCTGTAGCCAACATTGACACCTTCGACATACTCAACCTCTCGACTATCCCAGCTGTCGAGACCAAAGTGACCGTAGCACGCTGTGTGTTCGTTCTTCTTGGGCCAAGACACAGGAAGTCTCCCACTCGGATTGACTTCGCCCAGAAGGACGTCAAGGATCGAGTTACCAGTTTCCTGTCCGCCATACCAAGCCTGGATGACACCGGCGACGTTGTCGAGCCATGGCAGCTCTACTGGCACTCCAGTGGTTATGATGACGATGGTATTGGGGTTAACTTTGGCGACCTCAGCGATCAGCTTGTCTTGGGAGCCATCAGCTGGGAGGGTCATGGTGGCCATGTCCTGGCCCTCAGTCTCCCATTGCGGGGTGTTTCCGACAAAGATGAGGGCGACATCGGCGTCTTTTGCGAAGCTTACCGCTTCTGACAGGATGTCGGCCTCCGTCTCCTGTTGACTGACAAATCCGAAATGCACCGCGATCTGATCATCAGCAAGATACAGCTCGGCGTTTGGGACTGGCGAGATTGTTGACTCGATGACAATGTTGTAAGTCTTTCCAGTAACAAATTCGTATTGGAGATGCCGCTCCTCCTGTACTCCCAGAAGAAAAGACATTGCCTCTGCCGTCTCTTTGATCTCGCCTTGGAAATCCCCATCGATGAAGAGCTTGGCAGGTCCCATGCCTGAGAAACTAAGGTAGTGGTTTCCGCTTACGTCGGGACTGTACTCGGTACTTAGTCTTGCAGACTTTGCGGTGATGACTTTTTCATTCATGAGGGTCATAAAGCTTCCTCTAGGATACTCCTCTGTATGAAAAGGGTTTCCGGTGAGATCCAAGTTCTCGTAGAAGTCTACGGCGAAGCCAGAGTTCCCGAACCGGTTTCTTGTTCCGGTCACAAAGTCTGGGTATGCACGGAAGACATGGGCTCCTACGGCAGCATATTTGATTAGTACTTTTCCGAAGTCGACGCGCAAAAATGTGTACTCACCCTTTGAGTACGATATGCTACAATCAGGGAGGCGCGATTTGATAGCATCAAACGGGCTGATCTTGTAATGACAGTTCAATGATGCACTGCCACCTCCATGGGCAGCTGCATGTTTCGCTAGAGGCCCAAGAACGGCGATGTTCTTTTGATGAGATGGCTTGAGGGGGAGGGCCTGGTCAAAGTTCTTCAACAGTACTATGCCTTCTCCTCCAGCTTTACGAATCAGTCTCTCATGTTCCGGGCGGCTGATGGCGCGTTCCGGGACCGGTTCCCTCCTATCAGTGAATTTGCCGGTCTGGCGTAAGAGCTTAAGAATCGGTAGTATACGCTCGTCGATGTCTTTGATGTCAACCTTTCCGTCTTCAATAAGTCTGTGAACCACATCAGGCTGCCGCCGGTGGGGCGGTCCAGGCATCTCGAGATTGAGACTTGAAGATGTTAATATAGTAAGAATGTATGTGAACTTCGCGTGGTACTCACCCATTTCGAATACCATTCGCTACAGCGGCCGAAGCGGCACCCCAGTCGGTCATTACCAGCCCTTTGAACTTCCACTCGTCGCGAAGGATATCTTTCAGAAATGCGGTCTGGTCGTCCACGTAGGCCCCGTTGACCATGGGGTAGCTCGTCATGACGCACCACGGATCGGCCTTCTTGACAACAATCTCAAACGGACGCAGATAAATTTCTCTAGTCTCAATGTTAGCTGTTACGTTTCTCCTCAAGGTAGAAACAGCCCAAGTTCTTTACCTCATCGCTCGTTCCGACACACTCTCGTTGACGGTGAACCGCCGGGTGTCTTGTTCGTTGATGGCAAAGTGCTTCACCGTGGCCGCAACACGCTGGCTTTGTAGTCCCAAGACATATTCAGAAGCAAGTTCTCCAGCAAGGAACGGATCCTCAGAAAACGATTCGAAGTTGCGACCTCCCAAAGGCGACCGATGAGGGCAGACTGTTGGACCAAGAAGACAATATGCCCCTTTTGTCTGGGTTTCCTCTCCGAGTGCGACGCCGATCTGCCGAGCTATGGTTCGGTTGAACGTAGCTGCCAGAGAGACACAAGCTGGGAAGCATGCCGCGGTGGTACCGTCCGTAAACTGGGCTCCTCTCGCGCCATTTGGGCCATCTGAAACCTGCCACATATTAGTGTCGGTACATTGCGGTGCTATGAAAGCAAACGTTGGTTAATATACCTTCAGTGAGGGAATACGAAGACGCTCAATTTCAAGAGTCTCCCAGGTGTTTTTCCCTGCAAGAAGTAACACCTTCTCCGCTGTCGTCAGTTGGTTTAGAAGAGCCAGGAGCTCGTTATCGGATGGTTCGGCAGTCATGACAGTTGAAGTAACTCAGATGAATGACGGCCGTCGAGGGAGAGGTCAGTGTCTTAGACTCAGATTTCAAGCGGCGATGGTCACCATACCATTCTCATATTGCAGAACAGGAATGAGAGAGTGGTTAGGATTGCCCTACAAAGGGTAAATCTTCGGCTCATCTACGGGTTTATGACGCCTAGTTCATGCAAGTGGTCACAAAATCGAGCTGTCTGCATGTCCTGCGGGGTCGAATCGCCCAATCGGGGTTTGGAGCTGGCGTAATCCTCCGATGCAGAACGGACTAACGGACACTACGTTCTTCTTGGCTAGTCGCCGAGCTGATCAGACGATACAATTGCTGAAGTTTGGGCCAAGAACTCATAACATTGGACTACTTGGGCCGAAGCTCTGCCGGAGTGGCTATGGGGATCTCAATCGCGCCAGTCTGTGGTCTTGCTGGAAACCAGACGCGGCCATGGCCCAGGGTTGGGAGCATGCCGGAAAACCGGATCCGCGCTTTCGGGGCTGAGAGGCGGTACCCCTTTCCCCATGGGGTTTCAGGATGGCACGGTGCAATGACTCAATCCTGGCATATGAGAACGCCAAGGAGTCCATCATGGTCATCATTGAAAACTATCACAAGTTCAGACTATGAGACGGAAAATGATATCCCAAGATGCGGGCATAGAAATGGAATCCGAAGTGATTGACGGGCTTACTTCGGCAGGAAGCTGGCTGAGAAACAACTATGCCGATGTAGCTGAAAAGTAGGGCTTCGGCCGTTTGTGTAAGAGGATTGATGTTGGCGTCCAGCCGCTGCAGTTGGACAACTTTCATTGAATGAGAGGCACTTCCAGCGACCAATAGCGTACCCAACAAGCGTGTCACCTCGACAAGACTGCAATTGCGAGATGTCAGAAAAGAGGGAAACCACCGCGACCCATGTTGAAGACGGGGCTGAAGATGGGCCTGCCGTCCTCGCAACTTCGTCACCGGCGGCTCGCTTCGAGCATCGCCAACATACTCTAACAAGGATGGAGTCCATCAGAGAAAACAAGTGGCCCCTCGTATGGTGTCAGTTCCCGTGTAGAAGACCTCCTCAAGCAACATTTTGTACTGACTGAGCAGGTCTTTATATGTTCTTCCTCTGCATCACCTGGGGTTTTGACGGTCTAGCAGGCGGCATTGTGGTCTCGATCACCGAGTTTCGCAAAGACTTTGGCACGCCATACGGGGATGATTACGTTGTCAGCGCTAACTGGCAACTTGGCTTCCAAGCAGCCACTATATTCGGTGAGGCGCAGTGTACTTCGAGATTTTGTCGACATCAAGCTTACGACATGTATTCTTAAGCCATGACACTTGGTGCATTCGTGGCTGGTTTTGCTATCAATCGATATGGCCGCCAACCTGTTGTTCTCACAGCATTCATTCTCTCAATTGCCGGGACCTTTCTACAGTTCTTCAGCAAGAATCTCGCCGAGTTCGTGGGAGGAAAGATCTTGACCGGCCTCGTATGTGTATTCTCACCGTCCGTAGACTTCGAAAGCTGACCTTCTTGTTTGTGCAGCCTTTGGGAGTTTTCACGACAGCAGCTCCACCATATGCCTCTGAGATGGCACCCCTTAACATTCGTGGGTCAGTCGCCGCAGGCATGAATTTCTCTATCGTTCTCGGTCAACTCATCGGCTATGCCGTCATGCGCGAAGCAAGCCACTACGGCGATGCACGAGCCTACAAAGTCCTGTTTGCAACACAATGGGGTTTCGCTGCGGTGGCTCTAGTCTTCTTGCCCTTCTTTCCAGAGTCTCCTTACTGGCTAGTTGCGCATGGTCGAGTTGAGAAGGCAAGGAAGAATTTGGAAAGACTCCACGATTCTTCTTACGATTATGATGGTCACATGGCCGAGATTCACGAGTCTCTCGCTCGACAAAACCAAGACAATGACTCTCAGGGATCGTATATGGAATGCTTCTCAAAGGCGGCCAGAAAGAGAACTCTGGTAGCAGTTGCCATGTTCTTCATCCAAAACGCCAGTGGCCCTGGATGGGTCGTTGGTTATATGAGCTGTAAGTTGTGGAAGTCTCCCCTGGGAGATTATTCTGACATGTTCCTGTGTAAAGACTACTTCCAGTTAGCTGGTATGGCGCCAGCTGCATCTTTCGACACCACGGTCGGCTTAGCAGGGCTGATGGCCATTGGTAATATTGTCGGGTGGTTCTTTGTGGACTATTTTGGTCGCCGAGGAACGGCACTTTACGGATCCATCATCCTCACCATAACGCTGTTCCTCATCGGCGCATCCTCGCTGGTAAAGACACAAGGTGCAGTCTGGGCGCAGGTTGTATTCATGGCCATTTGGTCTTTCTGTGAGTGATACACACTAGCATCGATCATGCATTTCCAGTCCACTGACCAATGTCAAGCCTACCAAGGGACCCTTGGCGCCGTGGCGTGGCCCATCGCTACCGAGGCAGCAACCAGCCGATTGAGAGCTCCCACCCAAGCCCTAGCAATCACAGCCAACGGTTTGTCAAGCTCTATTTGGACATTGAGCCTGCCCTATGCCATCAATCCAGATCAAGGTAAGCTTTTCCCATTGTTCTTGGGCATGAGCATTTTGTATTAAACCGAAACAGGTAACCTCGGTGGAAAGGTGGCGTTCATCTTCGGTGCCACTCTGGCAGTGTGCTGTGTCTTCATCTTCTTCATGGTTCCCGAGACCAAAGACCGTACTTACATTGAGATTGATGAGCTCTGGACTCGGAGGGTGCCTCCCCGAAATTTCAAGCAAACCAGCCTTGTCACTCTGCCAAATGACAAACATTAGTCTTCAAACGTAAGGTAGATAATATTCAAAGCCTACGCCTCGGGCTTCCTACACGGCAAACTGAAAATTCACTTTCTAGACCATTTGAGCTACTAAAGCACTGAATGTATTTCACGTCCCAAGGCAAAGAACAGTCAATGCTACATGTACCAAGTGCTCGGCCTAGACTCTTTGTAAAACAAACAAGAAATCAACAGCGACTTCATGCATCAATTGGTCCATCGGGTCCCATAAGCTTGACCTCGCGAAGCTTCATGAACTCCACGTCATTACATCCTATTGAGAAGCCAATGATATCATGACAGCTCAGATTTCCATCGTCGTTTTTCAATGTTTCGTCTACCCACGATTATCAGTCAGCTTTCATTGCCACGAACATGGTCAAATCGAACGACCTACTTAAATTTACCGTCGGCTCTGACCACTGCTTTGGATATTCGCCATGGTGACATAAGCATTTCAATTCCGTCGTCAATTCATTATATTCGCATTTCTGACAGCTTTTGTGGAACGCGCCACTTGGGAAACGAGACAGTCAGCTTGAGCTTGCGTCAAAACATCCCTCCCATTAAAGACGTTTCCCCTGAGAGATAGCGCAGGGACCAACAATTCTGTCAAATGAATGAAATTGCTTGGACTCACTGACTTCGAGCCACAAGGTGACCGTCAACATTGGAATAGCACATTGTCAATGGCAGCCATGTGCAATAATCATCGCCGTCTCTGCTTTTGCATCTCGCGACCAAGTAGGGTGAGGTTTTGTACTTGTTCCCCCAGACAGAATCTGGGTCCCAGAAACGAATCTCGGGGCAAGTTTCGATGAAACCGCCAAGTGCGTTTGCTGTGTGTATGATGTAAAGAAGAGAAAAAGTACAGATCCAGAGAGTCATGGTGGAATGCCTCCTTCCGACGGTCTCATTCGATGCAGAGAGAGCTCAGCGGCGGGGCTCCAGAACAAATTGAGATGACGAGAGGGCTGAGCAGAGAAATACACCAACCAATTTGTGGAAAGAAACATCTGAGAGACCATATATGATACCAGCTGGCGCAGCTGATGGACCATCGACGGTCTCGTGAGACACGGTCTGATTACCTGTACAATCCATCCGACGGCAAAGTTGATGCAAACGGATACTGCAACATTGCATGCCGCGAGCAATGTATTACTCTACCTCCCTTGGTGTCACGTGAACTTCTTTCGCAGTTCTTTGAACAAGCCATTGGGTCACCCTTTGCATTGTTTCGTTGCCTGTTTGCAATCTAGGAGGACCATGCGATGAATGTTCAACAATGCTGGCATCTGTGCCTGAGACTCCTGAAAAGCTAATTGACCGGCAGGACAAGAACCCCTAGGTGACACCAAAAAGGTCGAGGTTTTGATACTCCCAGGCCCAGATGGACCATCCTCAAAGCGTGTGACTTGACGTCTGTGTTCACATCTGCCTGAGTTAGACTTATTTCAACTGAAGCTCACTCGCCATACTATGTCATCAGCTCGGCGTACTTGCGACACCTGTCCATAGTTCTGTGCCCATGAAATCTTGGCTTCACAGAGCATAATAAATCTAGAATGGTCGCGAAAGTTGATCCGTCTCCGTAGTCTGCCTTGGGAAAAACGACAAGACAAGAAAAGAAGAAAAACGCCTCATGACTTCCCAATCGGTTCTGCCTGCAGCTTATGGCCAAGGATCACTTGGAGGATTGTTGGCAGCCAATCATTCCTAGCACAGCCTGATTCTGCCTCGCCGCTGGGTGGTTCTTTGCTGGACCAATCATGACGACTTGTTGGGAAGAGGTCTGACGGGGGGCAACTCTCATCGCCTGTTGCGCTTTCTCCTCCCCATTTCTCCATTTTCTTCCCTCGACGGCAGGCAGATTCAACGACAGCCGCGTCGCGACGTACGATGCATCCAAGTTCCGGACTCGCACCCGCCCAAGCTTCTGAGCCTTACATTCGTTAAATTTGGTCAAAACAACTTTTGCTAACGGTTTACCGGTGCTTCCCAACCGACTTCGACATGAACAGTCGCCGATCCCCGCCGGAGGGTATCCCTCACGACTCCAAGCGGCAAAAAACGATCCACGATGTCCTCGATACCAGTCACGAAACACCGCGCGTTGCATCCCCCAGACCCCACGAGAAATACACCGTCGCCTGGATCTGTGCGCTTCATATCGAGATGACAGCTGCCGAGGCAATGCTGGATGAGGTCTACGATACTCTTCCCACGCACGTGGACGATAATAATACGTACACCCTTGGACGAATCCATAAGCACAACGTCGTCATTTCATGTCTCCCAATGGGTTACTATGGCATAGTAAATGCCGCAACGGTGATATCGAACCTCAAGCGGTCGTTTCCATCAATTCGGGCTGGCTTGATGGTTGGCATCGGCGGTGGAGTACCGAGCAAGGCAGATTTGCGCCTCGGTGACGTTGTTGTCGGTACAAGGGTGATGCAATACGATATGGGGAAGATTGTCGAGAACGGACAACTTCACCGGACGGCAATTGCCAGAATTCCACACCAGCTTCTTTGTACGGCCGTTTCTGCATTGCGCGCAAAGCATGAGCGTGGTGGTACCTCCATCACGTCGATCGTGGCCCAGAACTTCGCTAGGCATCCTGGCTATCTTCGCCCCGACCTGTCAGATGATCTCTTTCCTCCAACGTATGATCATGAGCCTTCGAACCTAGACTGCGATCAATGCGATCGCACAAAGCTGGTGCCGCGAAGACAACGGGGCCAGCCAGCCATCCATTACGGCGCTATTGCTTCCGGCAATCAAGTCATGAGGAGCGCTCTTCAACGCGATATCATAGGCCAAGAGCTGGATGTCATTTGTTTTGAAATGGAGGCTTCTGGTTTAATGGACATCATCCCATGCTTGCCAATTCGAGGGATTTGCGATTATTCTGATTCACACAAAAACAAGTCATGGCAGAGGTACGCCGCTGCTACCGCCGCAGCGTATGCAACTGAGCTCCTCGCGGTACTTCCCTCAAGCGAAAATCGTGGAAGTTTGGCCAATTCTTCTCGCGCTGGTAAGAGCAACTAATCTGATTGATTTTCGCAGTATGCTAAAATAACGCAAAGAGTCAGGAGCGCCAGACGACCGCTACCGACGACTACTTGAGTTGCTGGATTTCGACCAGAAGGATGCTCGTCAGTCTTCCATCAAAACTGCCCACGCAAAGACCTGCCGATGGCTCTTGACGCATCCCGACTATAAATCATGGTTAGATCCCGAGAGACTGATACAGCACCATGGGTTTCTCTGGATTCGCGGGAAGCCTGGTGCTGGCAAGTCGACCATCATGAAGTTTGCGTATGGGAACATGCGCAGAGCCCGTCGTAAGCACGGGTCGACGGCAGCCTTCTTCTTCAACGCCAGAGGGGATTATATCGAAAGATCTGTTCCAGGAATGTACCGTTCACTACTTCTGCAACTACTCCAGGGTGTTCCAGAAGTCCAATCGGTTATGGACAATCCCGATTTGGATTTCGAGGATCTGGTCGATTGTCTGCAGTTGGACAATCTGAAGGAAATCTTCTCTAATGCAGTTCTGGCGCTGGGAAAGCAGCCTTTCACTTGTTTCATTGACGCACTTGACGAATGCGACGAACAACAGGTGATGGACATGGTCCGATTCTTTGAAGAGCTCGCAGCACAGACAGCGGAAAATGGTATCAAATTCAAGATATGCTTTTCAAGCAGACACTATCCGTACATCTTTGTACCGGAGAGCATCAATCTTGTACTGGAACACCAGCAGGGCCATACTGAAGATTTGGCTACATTTGTAGACAGTCGTCTCAGAATTCAGGACTCCGCTTTGCGTTCGCAGCTACAGCCAGACATCCTTCAAAAGGCCTCAGGTGTCTTCCTATGGGTTTCTCTGGTAGTCGACATTCTCAATGACCAGTACTCCCGAGGCGGAATGGACTTGAGGAAGCGGCTTAGAGAAATTCCGGAAGACTTGCATGATCTCTTCAAGAATATGCTGCGCCGAGACGAACGCAACAAAGAAAGCCTTCTTCTGTGCATTCTATGGATACTCTGCGCCAAGAGACCACTGAGTCCATCAGAATTCAGCCACGCACTATGGTCAGGCCTCTTGATGAATGGTCAAGCGGATGACGAGCCTCCCACTCTGACAACGGCGGAAGGCTCTAATGCGGCGGACAGATTCATAATCGGGTCGTCTAAAGGGCTGGCAGAGGTGGCCAAGACCAAAGAACCTAGAGTTCAATTCATCCATGAGTCTGTGAGAGATTTTTTGCTCAAATCTGGTGGTCTAAGGGAATTGTGGCCCGACCTTGGGTATGACTGGCAGGTCCAAGCTCACGAGAGATTGAAAGAATGCTGCGCTTGCTATTTAGGCTACCATCCGGTACAAACGCTGGCAGTACAGTTGCTGGATGATCCCAGTATGATATCGAAAGAAAACACGCAAGAGCAATTTCCTTTCTTGGATTACGCAAGCCAGCATATCCTAGATCATGCTGACGTTGCTGATGAAGCAATTTCACAGCAAGAATTTCTCTCTCAATTCCCCATCAAGACATGGATTACCGTCACAAATCAATTTCAGAAACATGATTCGCGCCGGTATACGGCGAATGCCAGTTTTCTTTACATCCTTGCAGATAAAGGGTGTGCAGGCCTCATTCGCCGATGGCTGAAAATTGATCCTAAAACAGACGATTATCAAGAGAAAGAACGATTCCGATACCCGATATTTGCAGCTCTGGCGAATGGTAATAAATCATCAGTCGCTGCTCTCCTCAGCATTTCCACGACATTACAAGACGGCGTTGACATCACAGAGGGGCTTAATCATATCAAAGACTTTAAAAGATTTGTCAAACGAACACCTTTGTCTTGGGCTTCCCAAGAGGGCCGCAAGGGTATTGCCAGTCTGCTTCTACAAAACGGAGCATCCGCCTTGGAGAAAGATTGGGAAGGCCGTACGGCTGTATCAAGAGCCGTAGAAAGTGAACATGACGCGATCTTTGACATGTTGATGGAGTATGGTGCAGACTCCAACTTCAAACTGAGCGACGGGAGCACGGTTCTTCATTATATGGCTAAAAGGGGCAATGAGACTCAAATACGCGCCATCATTAGCCAAGTCAAAAGTATGGCGGACAACATCAATATCGTCAACAAATATGGGGAAAGTCCGCTGTTTACCGCCGCTCGTCAAGGCCATGAGAATGTTGCTAAGCTTCTCATTCAATTTGGCGCAGACGTCAATCTCACCAGCGGATATTGGGAAACTCCGCTATCGATCGCTATCGAAAGAGGCCATGAGAACGTTGCCAAGTATCTTATTCAACTTGGCGCAGAGGTCAATATCGTCAACATACATGGGGAAAGTCCGCTGTTTACCGCCGCTCGTCAAGGCCATGAGAACGTTGCGAAGCTTCTCATTGAACATAGCGCGGAAGTCAATATAATCAACCAATATTAGGAAAGTCCGC